>JAYMSL010000047.1:0-60099 GCA_036897195.1 Plantago coronopus
TAGGAGAACTTCTTTTCTTTATCTTTTTTCTCTTTCTTTCCGGAACCTTCTCCTCTTTTTCTTTCTGTCTTTTTTCCTTCTTTTCTTGTTCTCTTTTTTCTCCTTTCTTTCATTTTTTTTCTTTGGATGGGGAAGTTCTCTTCTTTCTTCTTCTCTTCTACTTTTTTCTTTTTCTCCAACGGACTGGTTTTTGTTCTTCTGCATCTTCTTTCTGATTCTTAGTGCCTAGTTTTCTTCTTTGTTTTTGTTCTTGCTTGTTCTTTTTTCTTCCTCTCTGTTTCCTTTTTTATTTTTGGAAGGACGTTTTTCTCCTCTTTCTTTTAGGAATTCTTTTTTTCTCTTTTTCCTCTGTCTGGTTCAGATGTAACCTTCTCTGTTTCGCTCTTCTTTTTCTCCTGTTTAGAACCTTAGCCCTTAAGTCTCGTTTTTCTTTTTTGCTTTTGTTCTTTCTTCGCCTTTTCTTGTGTCTTATCTTTTTTTCTCGTTCTTATGGAACCTTCATTTCCTTTGTCTTGTGATTATGGGACCTTCTTTACTCTGCTCTTTCTCTTCTTCTTTCTTTTCTCCTTCTTCCTATTCTGTTTGGGTTTTTCTAGAACCTTCTTTTTTCTCTTTCTTTTTCTGTCTCCTCTTTCTTCTTCTAATCACATTCTTCTGTTTTTCTCTTTTGCTGCCTTCTTTTTTTCTTATTCTATCTTGTTCTCTTTTTTCCGATCTTTCTCTCTTTTTCTGCTTCTCTTTCTTTCTCTTTGACTCTTTTCTCTAGTCCTTCTTTTTTCTCTTCTCTCTATTCTTCTGCCTCTCTCTCTTCCTCTCTTTCTTCCTCTTTTTCTTTTCTTGTTTTCTTTTCTTGTTTTCTTTTCTTGTTTTTGCTTTGTCTTTCTTCTTTTCTGTCTTTTTTTTCTCTCTTTTTCTATCTGTTTTTTAGATTCTTTCTTTTTTGGCGAACACGTGTACTTTTTCTCTTCCTGTTTTTCTGCCTCTCTTTTTCTTTCTTATATCTATCTCTCTTTCTTTTCTTCTTTTTTTCTTGTATTTTTATTTTCTTGTTTTGTTCTTTCTTTCTTTCACTATTTTGTGGAATTTCTTTTTCTTATTCTTGATCTAGTCCTCTTTCGGTTTCTTTTCCTTGTTGGTAGCCTCTTGTCTTCTTTCTTTTCTTTTTTCTTTGAGGAGCCGCCGTTTTCTTCCTTGCTCTCTCTCCAACGGACTTGGTTTGCTTCTTTCTTCTGATTCTTTGTTCTTTCTCTTTTGACTCTCTTGGATTCTTTAGGATTCCATGCAAGACGGTTTTTGCCTTTGTCAACTGCCTCCGATCTGCAGCAGGAGTTGGCTATTGGATTCTGCTTTTTCACTTGGCTTTTCTATACTTGACTCTCTGCCAGTGCATTTCTCGTCGTTGTAGATCCTATTTTCCTTGCTTCTTTTTTCACTGTAATTCTGGTGGAAGGGCTGCTGTCCCCTATTCGTAAGCTTGTTCGGAGTCTCGCTTGATTCCTTCTGCAGGGGGATTTTTCGAAACGACATTCCTATTGACTCTGGGGAATGCCTTCGATTTCTCTGCTTTTTCGAGGTAGCACTGGATTGCACTTCTTTTTTCTCTTTGTTTGTTTTTCTTTGTCTTATCATCTTTTTGCTGCTCTGTCTCTTTTATCGTTGCGGATCTCCGTGCTCTTTCTTTCTTTTTCTTTCTCCTTTTGTCTTTTTCTCCTTTTGTTTGTATTTCCTTCTTCTTTGCTTTCTTCCTTTGTGCTGCCTTCTTTGTGTTTTTCACTTATAGAAGGTCCTTTTTGGATTCATTGATAGGTTGTTTCCCATGACGAGAGATTCTTTGCAGGGCTTCCTTGTATTCCCAACGGGCTTCTGTCATGATTGTTCGTTTGGTTGGGGGAAGTCCGGATTATTCGAGAGAAAGAGGAAAGGGGGTTTTCTATTTGGAGTTGGCAGCTTCCAAATCCCTGTCTAAGATTTCTATCGATCTTGGAGAAAGCCTTGTGGAGTCCGCGTTGGTGTTAAAGTCTTTTCACTTGTAGTGCAGTGTTGGTCTGGTTTATTAGAGAACTTTGGTTTGTGTAGAAACATATAGAATGATCTGGGAAGAGTTCGTTGAGTGTAGAGAAGGGTCCTGCCCATTTCCCTTCTCTTTCTCTGAATTTCTTTTTTTGTTTGTGTTGTTCTGCTTTCTTGTTCTGCTTTCTTGTTCTCTCTTTTGCTTTCTTTTTCCTGTCTTCTCTTTGGTTTCTCTATCTTTGTTCTTTTTTCTGTCTTTTTCTTGTCTTTTTCTTTACTCTTTCTTTCTTTCTCCTTCTGTTTTTCTCTTCTTTTTTCTTTCCGAACCTTCTTTTCTCTTTTCTTTTTGTCTGTTTTTTTTCTTCACGTGTCCTTCTTTGCTATAGGGACTCCGTTTCTTTCTTTCTACTTTTGTCTTCTTTCTTGTTCCGACCTCTTCCTCCTTGCTCTTTCTTCTTGGAACCTTTTCTTTTCTTTTCTTTTTCGTTCTTTCGAGCTTTCTCGCACTCCGGTACTCTGATTTTCTTGTATTTTTTCTTCATCTGGGTACCCTTTAGCCTGGTTGGTTGTTCTGTTTCTTCTTTTGATTCTTTTCTTTCTCTTTCTTTGAACTTCTCTCTTTCCCTTTTCTCTTTCTTTGCACTTTTCTCTTTCCCTTTTCTCTGCTTCTTTTCTCTTCTTTCTGTTTCTTTCTCCTGTTTTTGTTCTTCTGGAACCTTTTCTTTCTGTTTTTCCTTCCTCTCTTTCTTATTCTTATTTTTATTCTACTTTCCCTTTTCTTTGTCTTCTTTCTTGTCTCTCGTTCTTTTTTCTGTCTTCTTTTTTTTCTGTTCTTTCCTGTCTTTGTTCTTCTTCTCTCCTTGTTCTCCTTTTCTCTTTTTTCTTTCTTTGTTTTTCCTTTTTTCTTCCTCTTTCTTGTCTTTCTCTTGTTTTTTCTTTCTTCCTCTTTCTTGTCTTTCCTCTTCTCTTTCTTTTTTCTCCTTCCTCTCTTTTCTTTCTTCTTTGTTGTTGTTTCTCTTTGTTCTGCTTTCTTTTTTCTTTTTCTGGGAACTCTTTCTTTGTATTTTCTTTTCTTGTTTTCTTTCTTCTTTTTCTATTGTTTTGTTGTACTTTCTCTCTCTTTCCCTTTGTCTTTCTCTTTCTCTCTTCTTTTTTTCTCTCTCTTTTTGTCTTTTCTTTCCCTGATTCTTCTTTTCTGATTCTCTCTTCTCTCCGATCTGTCTTTCTCTTCTCTTTTTCTTTCTCTCTTCTTCTTTTTCTTTCTCTGGTTCTTGTTCTTCCTTTTTCTTCTTTCTTTTTTCTTTTCTTGTTTTTCCGAATCGTCTTTCTTTCTTCTTTCTCGTATCTTGTTTTTGTTTTTCTTGGTTTTTACTTTTCTTGTTTCTGGTTTTCGAGTGGGATTTTTTCTGTGTCAATTGTGTTTCTTGAGCCTGCTCTTTTGTGCTTTTTCTTTTCATCTAGGCTTCTCTTTTTTGACTTCTTTTTTCCTTTTCTTTCTCTTGTTCTTTTCTCTCTCTTCTTCTTCTTTATTCTTTATTCTCTTCTTCTTCTTTTGCTCTCTGCTCTTCTTGTTTTCTCTCTCTTTTGTTTTCACCTCCTTTTTCTTCTTTTTTATCCTTATTGCTCGCCTTCTTTCTGTTTCTTCCTCTCTTCTGTCTTTTCTGCTCTCTTTTTTCTTTGTCTCTTTCTTTGTCTCCTTTCTCTATTCTTTTCTGAAACTCTTTCTTCTTTCTTCTCTTGCTTCTTTTCTTTTTCTCTTGCTTCTTTCCTTTTTTCTCTTGTTTCTCTCCTCTCTTTCTTGATTTCTTCTTTTTTCTTTTCTCGAATGCTCTTTCTTCCTTCTTCTCTTTCTTTGATCTTCTTTTTTTCTTTCCTCTTTTTCTTATTCTTGTCTCTTTTTTTCTTTCCTCTTTTTCTTATTCTTGTCTCTTTCTTTCTTGTTTTTCTTGTTCTCTTCTTTTCTTTCTTGTTTTTCTCTTTCTCTTTTTCTCCACTCCAATTGCCCGAGTGTTCCTGCTTGTTCTTTGTCTTTCTTGTCCCTAGCTTTCTTTCTCTCTTTCTTGTTCTTTTCTTTGGATTCTCCTGCTGGATTCCTTAGGATGGGATTCTTTCAGAAGGTTTTTGCTTTGTCTTTCTTGGTTTTGGAAACCTTCTTCTAGTGGAAGGCATTGGCTGGTTGATGTGTTTGTTAGGCCTTTGCCTTTCTGTATTCTACTTTTTGACTTGGATTTCGTTCATTCGAGAATTTCTGCAAGCTATTCCCATAATGAATCTCTGCAAGCTGTTCCATCTTTAGAGATCTCTCCTTGTTTTTCAATGTAATTGTAGCGGAAGTGCGGCTCCTTTTGTTTGTGTCTCCCAATTGTTTGCTTGTGCGTAGTCAGGATTTCGTAGCTCTTTTTCGATTCCCTTTGGACTCTGAAGAATAGTAATTCGAGATCTCTGCTCGCGGTTGTCTTTCTGTTTGTCTTCGTTAGGGTCATGAATGCCTTTTTGTTGCGGATAGCTTCGATGGATTCTTTTCGGGTCTGCATAGTCATTTCTCGGAATTGTTGTTGTTGGCGTTGTTTATTCTTGTTCTGGTTGGTTCTTACTTTTCTGCGTGTTTTGTCTGTTTTTGTTCTATACCATCGTTGTCTTTTTCGAGCTAGAGTTGTCTTTGGTTTCTGTGTCTTTTTCGATCTAGAGTGGCCCGTGTTCTAGAAAAGTCTCTTTTTCTGTCTATAGTTGGTCTATGTCTTGTGTTCTCTGGCTTGTGTTTCCATTAGCTAAAGAGGATGGGAAGGAGCTTACTTGTTGTTGTTGTTCCCGCTTTTTCGTTCGTTTGTTTCTGGTTTCACTTTTTTGTTTCTATACGCAATTCCCTTGGACTTGATTGCTTTTTTGACTGGCTAAGAATGAGTTCTTTCTGGGATTTTCGATTTGCTTGGTAACTGGTTTTCTTGTCTTCTTTCGTTCTTTCTTTGAGGAGCTGCAGTTCTCTTCCTTGCTCTCTCTTTCTCTAATGGACTCCGTTTGTTTCTTTGTTTCTTTGTTTCTTCTGATTCTTTGTTCTTTTTCTTCTGCTCTCTTGGATTCTTTAGGATTTCAAGTCGAAGGTTTTTTGCCTTCTTTGGCTTTGTGAACTCCACTGCCTTCTATTTTTATTTATGATTGTTCGCTGCTTGGGATGGGGAAGTCCGGATTCTTCGAAAAAAAGAGGGCCCTTCTAAGTGTAGTTGGAAGCTTCAAGATCCCTGTTTCAGATTTCTCTCGATCTTGGGATGAAAGAGGGCAAGCCTCGTTCGTTGAGTCCGCATTGGTAAGGTAGGGAAAGAGGGAGGTTGCTTGGTGTTCCTGCTTTTTGCATGCGTTTGCGTCTGGTTTCCAAATCTTTGTTGTTTCTATACGCAATTGCTTGTACAGGCTTGTACTGGCTAAGAATTTGTTCTTTGGTGAATTTCTGCTTGGTTTCGCTCTTTCTATACGCCATGACTTGTTCGACTTTTTCGAGTTGAGACATTGCTGAGGATTTCGCTCGATCCGTTTGTATGGAAAAAAACTTTCTTGTTGGTTTCTATACGCAATTCCTCTTGTGTATTTTTGGATTCTTTTGGGTTGTTTTTCACTCCTCGACGGGAAGGTTCGGAGTCGTCTTTCTATACGCGGGGGGGTCCTCGAGTGGATTCTCCTTTTTTCTGTCTTTGAAACGTCACTAGTGGACACGTCTTTTGCTTTCTTGTTTTGTTTCTTGTGTTTTTTGTGGATTACCTCTGTCTGAATGGCATGATTTTGATTCTTCTTTCTATACAATGACCCTCTGCTCTGATTCTTGTTTTTCTTTCTTCCTCTCTTTGTTTTCTTTTGTGATTGACTAAGAAATGGACGACAACAAACAGGAAGAATTTTTTCTATTGTTTTCCCTATTGTTTTGTCTTTGGATTGCTCTTTTTGACAAAGACATAGACGACAATGGGATCTTCTTTTCTTTCTCTTGTTTTTACTCTTGTTGTTCTTGTTCTCTGTGAAAAAATAGACGACAACAAAAGTAAGAATTTCGTTCTTGTTTTCCTTTTGTTTTGTCTCTTTCTGATGAAAAATAGACGACAACAAAAAGGAAGAATTTCCATCTTTTTTTGTCTTTGGATTGCTTTCTTTGACAAAGAAATGGACGACAACAAAAATGTAAGAATTTCTGTCTGGTTTTCCTTGTTATTTTGTCTCTTTTTTATGACGACAACCAAATCTTCTTTTGTTTCTCTTGGTTTCTCTCTTGTTTTCTTTTGGGACGACAACAAAAAAGTAAGAATTTCGATCTTCTTTTTTCCTTTTGTTTTGTCTCTTTTTTATGAAAAGTAGACGACAACAAAATGTTCGTTTTTTCTCTTGTTTTGTTCTTCTTCTTCTCTGTCTCTTTTTTTCTCTTTTTCTTGTTATTCTGTCTCTCTCTTTCTGTTCTTAATTCTGTCTCTCTTCTTTGCTTCTTGTTTTGATTTTTTCTCTTTTCTTTTTCTTCGACTTGTTTTGATTCTTCTTTTTCTCCTCTCTCTTTTTCTTCGACTTGTTCTGATTCTTCTTTCTTTATTTCTGACTTTTTCTCTTTTTTTCTTTCTTTCTCTTCTTCTCTTTCCTTTTTCTTCTGATTCTTTCTTGTTCTGATTCTTGTTCTTTGGTAGACTCTTTTTTTTCCTCTCTCTCTCTTTCTTTTCTTTCTCTTTCGTCTCTTCTTTTTTTTCTTTGTTTTCTTATTCTGCTTCTTCTTTTTTCTCCTTCTTTCCTTTCTTCTTGTCTTCTTTCTTTTCTGGTTTCTTTTCTTCTCTTTCTTTTTTTTCTTATGCTATCTCTTTGTTTTCTCTCTTCTTCCTCTCTTTTCTCTCTTTCTTCTTCTCTCTCTCTTTCTCTTTGTCTCTCTGTCTTCTGTGTCTCTTCTTTCTTTTTCTTCTTCTTTGTTTTCGAGGAATGTACGAGAACCAATGTTGCTTAGTGGAGAGAGAATGGACGACAACCAATTATGAACTGTGTGGTAGCTAGGAGTAGTAGCTAGTAGAGAGGAGAAGAAGTCCGAAATCGCTAGATCGAAAAAGAGAGATCAGAAAAGCGGAAATGTACGAGAACCAATTTTCTTAGTTGCCAGAGAGGAGAAGAAAGAGAGGAAAAAGAACAATTCTTTTGTTGTCGTCCATTTCCTCTCCCATACAGAAAAAGGAACAAGATTCGGAAATGAGAACAAGAAAGAAAAGGTCTCGTCCATTCCTTGAGTAGGAGAGAGACAGAGGAGAGCAAAGAATCAAGAAGAACAAGAAAGAGAACAGAGACAGAGAGAAGAAAGAATCAGAGAAAAAGAAAGCAAAAAACAAGAAGGAGAAAGAAAAAGAGGAGAGAAGAAGAAAGGAATCAACTTTGGATACCATCTCATCTCACTCAGAACGGAGATTGGAATGCAGTAGTGAAAGAAAACCATCTTAGAAAAACGGAGCAAGTCATTGCGTATAGAAAGAGGAGTCTTGGAAACGGAGATTGGAATGCTGTAGTGAAAGATCCTAGTCAAAAGCAATCGCGTGAAAGGATCAAAGAGCGGAGGTTCCGAAAAGCTGGAAAAAAGAATAAGGGAAAGATCTTAGTCCAAAGAAGGTGATGAAAGAAAGAGAATCCAGAACGAGACCAAGAAGAAAGAATCAGAGAAGAACAAGAAGACAGAAGAACAAGAGAAAGAAGAGAGAAGAAAAAGAAAGGAAAAGAAGAGGAGAAGAGAAGAAAAAGAGGAAAGAAGAGAAAGAGAAAAAAAAGAAAAAACAAGAAGAGAGAGAAATCCATTCAATAAAGAGAAGAAAGAATCAGAGAAAGAAGAAAACAAGAGAGGAGAGAGAAGAAGAAAGAAGAGAAAACGAATAAGAACAAGTGGCAGAAAGAAGACAGAAGAGAAGAACAAGAGAAAGAAGAGAAGGTGAGAAGAAAAAGACAGGAAAAGAAGAGACAGAGGAAAAAAGAGAAAAAAGAAATCAAAAGAAGAAAAGACAAAAAAGACTAAAAACCAAGAGAGAGAAGAAAGACGAAAGAAAAGAATCAAGAAGAAAGAACGAAAAGAAAGAAGGCAAGAAAGAAACCTCATCGATCAGAGGAGACCACAAATGGAGTCTCTCTTCCTTCTTCTCTCTAATCTCTGACTTCTCTAATCTTTGACTCTTTTATCTCTCTTTGTTTTTCAAGTGCTACCGACCCTTCCCTTACTCAACAGTCTTTCCCCTATGTTCTGACTCTTAGTGCCTTCTTTTCTGAGTGGTTTTCTTTATCTGCTCCCCTTCTCTTTCTCTACTTTCTCCATTCTCTGCTCCGTGTTGACCTAACCATTCTCACAAACACGTACTTTCTTTTCCATGTGCGAAATAGGCATGCTTCTAGAGTTTCGGAAGAAATTCCAGGAGATGGTAGAGGGATCCAGCCCTTTTGTCTTTCTCTGCAGCAAAGGGCGAGGTCTTTCTTAGATTAGAAGAGGTAGTGATTAGAGGAAGTAGTGATCCATTTTCAGAGCCGAGTGGCAGAATAAGTCGAGCAAGCAAAAGTCTTCCAGAAAATCTAGACAAAGCTAGAAAAGAACAAAAGAGGGATTCGTCTACCTTCTCTTCTCTCTTTCTATTAAAAAATAGAACAACGTCCTAATCCTTCTTTAAGAACTCTTCTCTGTCACCTACGATTCACCTCTTCATGAAATTCAAAAAGGAAGGAACCTTTTTTCAGGTTCGCGGGAACTCTTGCGCATTCGGAAGATAAGATAGAAATCTACTTGCAAAGCTCTTGTCGAAAAGAGCGAATCGATGCCAGCTTTCTTTGCTCGATTCTTCTCACAAGAACTACCCCAAAAAGTCTTGCTTTCTCCCTTCCCTTCGGTCTTTCCAACAACAGGTCCACCAGGGAATACGATGGGTGCAGGAAACCTTTACTCCTTAAGGGCTGCTGCATCTGGCTCCTTGCAATGTCCTGAGATTTCCTAATAGGATTTTCTTTTCGACAATTTGATCTATCTGCTAATATCTGAAAATAGTCATTTGGATCCTTTGCAGTAAAAAATTTCACAAGGATTGTTCGTGAAAAGTTTTGTCCTGCTCTTTCGTATATGGAAAGGGGGTCTTTCCATTTATCTAGAATCTTTTCTTTTCTGTTTCTCGTTCACGGGAGATTTTTTCGCGCAAAGTTTTGTCAAAAATTAAGAATTAGTAGAGAGGACATGGAAATTTTTTCTTGTGAAGCTCGCTATTAGTACAGGGCTTACTTTCTAACGGGGGCATTCTCAAAACAAGTATACCTAGGCTATCCTGAGGTTGGTTTAATCTTCGCTTGGATCAGTTATTGGTGGACGGAGATTTCCGTGCAGGATCCTATTTTTTCTTTCTATTTGATTTCATCTTCCTTGGCTAGCCTAAGAACATCCCTCGATGTAGAAGTGGGTTTATTTACTGTTTCACTTACAATAGCAGCTAATTGAAAAGTTTCTTAATTTCTTAATTTGATTAAGTCAATATTTCGATTTCATAAGTGAATGAATTCCCCAACCCATTTTTTAGGTCGTCTGGAAGTAAAAATGACTGGCTAGTTCTTTACAATGTAAAATGGTGATCCCAAAATGATTTTTTCCATAACTTCTTAAGAGTCCTTTTTTGGTATATTTGCGATTGTATACTTTTCATGATTTTTCTGAAACTGTCTTTCATTTGGAGAAAGCTTTTGTCTTTGTTGTTTATTGTTATTCCCTACGCAAGAGTCTCTGGAGTTTGGTTAGGAGTGTGCTGTGTTCTGCTTTTTCGGATTCTTCTTACTCTTTCTCTTTTTCCTCTCTCTCTTCTCTCTGGATTCTCTTCTGTCTCTCTTCTCTCTGGATTCTCTCTTCTCTTCTTGTCTTTTCTCTCCTCTCTTCTATCTCTCTTCTTGTTTGTTTACTAAGACTGGACGAGAACCAAATCCGACTTCTTTTCTCCTCTCTCTTTCTTCCTTGTTCTTTGTTTTTTTCTTTTTTGGTTTCTTTCTTTATTCGAAAATGAGGAGAGAGAGGAGAGACAGAGGAAAGAGCAGAAGATCAGAGAGAGCAGAGAGCAACGTTTTGGTCTCGGTGAAGAAAGAAGAAGAGAGAGGAGAGAAAGAAGAAAGAGGGCCTAAAGAAGGAGGAGGAGAGAGAGAGGAGAGAAAGAAGAAGGAGGAGAGAGAAAGAGAGAGGAGTTGTCGTCCATTCTCTGTCAACAAAGAAGATCGAGAGAGAAGACAAGAGAAGAGAGATCAGAAGATAGAGGAGAGACAGAGGAAAGTGTCAAAATCAGAGAGAAAGAAGAAAGAGAGAAAACAAGAGAAAGAAAAGAAGAGAGAAGAAAAGGAAACAAACAAGAAAGAGAAGAATAGAGTGCAAAAGAGAGAGAAAGAAGAAAGAAGGTTCGGAAAGAGCGAGACCAAGAGGAAGAGGAAAGAGAGAACCAGTCAGAGAGAAGAACAAGAAAGCAAGAGAACAAAACAAACAAGAGAAAGAGTTGTCGTCCATTTCTCAGTCAATCGTGATCATGAAGCAAATACCAGAAAAAGGAAAGAAAAAAGGGATCCAATTTCAGTCTCATCTGGTTGTCGTCTATTTTCCGAGCTGCTTTCACTAGCTATTTTTCCTTTTTTGGTTGTCGTCCATTTCCCCGAATACTAGAGTCAACGAACACAGCAGAAAGAGAAAGAGAGAAGGTTCTGAAAGAACGAGAGGTCGAATGAAAGAGAGGAAGAATCAGAAAGAAGAGGAGAGAGAATAGATAGAGAAGAATAAAAGAAAGAGAGGAAGAAGCAAGAAGAAAGAGAACAAGAGAAATAGCATTTGGTTGTCGTCCATTCTCTCCAAGAAAGAAGAGTAAGGGGATGGAATTCCCTTTCTTTGGTTGTCGTCCATTTGAGGTCAACTAAGACAAATTGGTTTTTTCTCTTCTCTGTCAACTAAGAAATATTGGTTGTCGTCCATTTGAGGTCAACTAAGAAGAAAATGAGTACAAGAGATTTTTCCATTCTTTATAGGCAGGAGATTCCGAGTGGCTTTTTGGTTGTCGTCCATTCTCTGTCAACAAAGAAGAGAAGGAGGAACAAGAGAGTAGAGAGAGAGAGAAAAGAAGAGAGGAAGCAAGTGGAAGTCAGAGAGAAAAGAAGAGAGGGAAGAACAAGAAAGCAGAGAGAGAGAGAAAAGAAGAGAGGAAGCAAGAAAAAGATGCTTTTGTTGTCGTCCGAAAGCAAGAGTCAAAAAGAAGCCAAAGAAGCAAGAGAAGAAAACAAGTGTCAGAAAGAAAGAAGAAGAACAAGAGAGAGAAAAGAGAAAATAAGGAAAATGGGGTTGTCGTCCATTTTGCTTGAACGAGAGAGAGAGAGCGAAAGAAAAAAGAAGAAGATTCGGAAATCCGAACAAGAAGGAAGAGAGAAAAGAAGACAATAAGTACAAAAAAATACCAAATAAAGAGAAGGAATTGCATCCTCCCTCAAATAGAGAATCCAGTCAGGAATCTAGTCTAGAAAGATCTCCGAACAAGGAAATCGGAATCTTGGAATTTCGTATAGAAAGAGATCTGTCCAAATAGCAATCTTGGAATTGCGTTCTCTGTCCAAATCCATTTTTAGGAATCGAGTCTAGAAATAGATGAGCTCAAGGAATTGCGTATAGAAAGTCCAAAGTCATTGCGTATATGAAGTCGAAGGAATCTAGTCTAGAAAGATCTCCTTGCAAATCCAATCCATAACAATCCAGGAATCGAGTCTAGAAATAGATGAGCTTTGGAATTTCGTATAGAAAGAAAGAAAGTCATTGCGTATAGAAAGATGGATCTCCGTCCAAAGTCAGGGAATGAAGGAATAGAGTAGAGAAAGAAAAGACTGAAGTCAAGTAGAAGGAGTTGGGAAAGATCTCCGTCAAACAAAGAAAGAGAGAATCCAGGAATTGCGTATAGAAAGATCCGAGTCCAAAAGTCGGAGGGAATCGAGTCTAGAAGGAGCGTAGTCCTAAAGTCGGAATGGAGTTGGGAAAGATCTCCGATTTGTGATTGCTCGAGAGATAGATCGGAGGTTCGACAAGTCCCTGTGTTCGGGGCGAATAGAGTTCGGAGGAAATAGAGTAGAGAAAGATCTAGGGCGTCAGGAAATCGAGAGAATGGAGTCGAGATCGGAGGTTCGACAAGTACGTTGGATTGGAATTCGAGAAAGAGCCGAGTCCTAAAGTCGGAATGGAGTTCGCAAAGAGCCGAGTCCAAAGTCAGTAACCCAAGAAAGAAGAGAACGAAGTCAGTGACTCAGGGAATACAGTAGAGAAAGAAAAGAGTGAAGTCCAGGAGAACAAGTCGAATGAATGACCAAAGAGTTCTGTCAAGTAGAACAAGAGAAGAGAGAAGAACAAGTCAAGTAGAACAAGAGACAAGAACAAGAGAGAAGAGAGAGAGAGAACAGACGAGAGAAAGAGAAAACAAGAAGAGAGAAGAAGAAGAGAGAAGAGGAAAACAAGAACAACAAGATCAGAAAGAAGAACAAGAACCAAAAAATCAGAGAGAACAAGAAGAAGAGAACAAGAAAAGAAGGAGACAGAAGAGAGGGAAGAAGAGAGAAAAGAATCAGAAAAAGAGGAAGCTACTTCAAGGAAGAACAGAGACAGAGAAAGAACAAGAAGAAGACAAAGAAAGAGAAAAGAGAAGAAAGAGAAAAAGACAGAGAAGAGAAAGAAAAAGAGAGAGGAAGAGAAGAGAGAACAGAAGAGAAGACAGAAGAGAAAAGAAACAGAAGGAGAAAGAAAAAGAATCAGAGAATAGAGAATCAGAGAGAGAGACAGAGGAGAGAGAAAGAGAAAAAAGAAGAGTATGCCCGCGCTCTACTCTTCTATTCTGAGGATTTCCATTACGAGGATTTCAGATTAAAACTCTGTGAATTCGTATAGAATTCTTCCTCGCACGATTCCTCTCTGCGTCCCGCACTTCCCTCTCTCTCTATTAGTCCAATTCACTGACAGGAAATCGAGCTAGAAATCGAGCTGGAAATCTAGCACTCGCATTTCCTTTCTTTCTCCTCTTTTGGACCATCCAGAAGAATTCTTCCTACAAGATTCGGAATCTTCGATCGGTACAAGAATCAAAGATTACGAACTCTCGCACTAGTCCTATATCTAGGATCTAGGAGTCCGCGAATTCCATAGGACTCGGATTGCATTTCTGGCCCAGACTTTCCCATCGAGACCAAGTCGTACTAAAAGATTTGAGCGGTACTGAAATCTCGAGTTCTCGGAGGCCAATCTCTCTTTCTTATGCGACTAGATTCCTATTAGCTTCACCGAGATTACTAGTAGGACCTTTACCTAGCAGCTTTAGACTACCTCCCAGCTTTCGAAGATTCTCATTCACTAGATCTCCACAACCCCCCCCTATTCATGGAATCGTAAAAGAGATTTTTCCTTATCATTACGAAATAAGTAAAACACTCCTAGCCGGGAGTCTGGAAAGTGAAAATAGAAATGAAAATAGAAATGAAAATAGAAAGGGGAATGAATCCGAAATCAGGGACATCCGAAAGCTACTTAGAAGCAGAGAAGAAAGAGAGGAAAAAAGAAAGAAGAGAGAGAGGAAAAACAACAAGAAGAAGAACAAGTCTCAGAAAGAAGAACAAGAACAAGTCTCAGAAGAATCAGAGAAAGAAAGAGAAAAGAGAAAGAGAGAGAAGAGAGGGAAGAAGAGAAAGAGAGAAAGAAGAAGAAGGAAGAAGAAAGACAGGCAGAGACAGAATCAGAAAGAAGAGAGAAGACAAGAAAAGAAGAGAGAAGACAATAGAAGGAGAGAAGAAAGACAAGAAAAGAGAAAAGAAAGAAGAGAGAAGAATCAGAAAACAAGAGAAAGAGAAGAAAGAAGAACAAGAAAAAGAGAGACAGAAGAGAAGAAGAAGAGATATCTAATACCAAACAAGAAAGAAGAGAGAGAAGAAAGAAAGAGAGAGAAGGATAAGAAAGAGAGAAAAGTCAGAAAAGAGAAAGAAAAAAACAAGAGACAGAGAGAAAAGAAAAGAAAGCAGAGTGAGATCGGCCCAGAGAGAAGGGAGAGAGAAGAAGAAAAAGAGAAGAGACGGAAGCTAGAACAAAGACGCTGCCATTCAATCAGTCAGAGAAAAGAAAGAGGAAAAAAAGAAGATCCAAAAGAAAAAAAACACAAAACAAAGAAAAAGAGACAAGCAAATAGAAACTCAAAATCATGCAGAAGGAATAGCTCACAGTTCCAGAAAAGAATTTCCTCCGAAAGGAGGAAAGATGCCACACAAAGAAGAAAAGACCAAACCTGCCAACCTACTATCCATCCAGCAACAAGAAAAGGAAGCCAAAACACACAAAAACAAGTCCACGCGAAAACTCCCATCCCATAAATCCAAGGAAAATCTTAGCCTTAACCAAAAATACAGTAAAAAACCGGGAATGACTTAATAATTGATTATAGAAGAATTTCTTAGAAAAATAGATGTAAAAAAACAAGAAAAAGGGAAGGCTTCGACGAGCCTCACGAAAAATGAAATGATGCCAAGAGGAAAGAAGAATACCCTTATTTCAAGAAACCAATGAATAAAGAAGAGTGACCGAGCAAAGAGACAAGACAGAAGAGAGGAATGGAAAGAAGAAAGAGACAGAAAAGACAGAAGAAAGAGGAGAGAGGCGAGAGAAGAAGAATCAGAAGAAGAACAAGAATCAGAGAGAAAGAGAAAACATAACAAGTCTCAGAAAGAATAATAAAATAAAAAGAAAAATCAGAGAGAAAGGGAAGAGAAAGAGAGTAAAGAGGAGAAAGAAAGAAGAGAGAAAGAAGACAGAGAAGAGAACAGAGAGAGAAGAGAAAAAAGAAAGAAGGGAAAGAAAGAGAACAAGAAGAAGGGAGAGGAGAGAACAAGTGTCAGAAAAAAGAACAAGAAGAAGAAGAGAGGGAGGAGAGAGGAAATAGAAAAGAGAGAGCAGAAGAAGGAGACAGAGAAGATAAAGAAGAAGAGAGAGGAAAAGAAAAGAGAATTGATATAAGCAGAGAAATAGAGATCTTCATGCACATATATCGTATTCTCGTAGAATAATGAAGTGCACTTCACTCAATCTAAAGCCTCTTTGCTAATGACAAGTAAAAAACAAATTGGATTCACAGACCAGAAGTAGAGCCACTGTCGTCCGAAAATAGAAAGAATAAAGAATACAAGAGAGAAGGAAAGGCTTCCACACTACTTTTTCCTAGCAATCCCAGGGCACAACCAGATTTCACTACTAAATGAAGACATAAAATACGAGATCATAAATCCAAGCTTGAGAATGACGATCAATAGGAAAGAGTGGTAACCCAGAAAGGGCAGCGAACAAGTATACTAAATCACAACAAAATGAAAGGGAATCGAAATGCACTCCAGATCACCGGAAAGAAAGAGGTACGAAAGCCCGAGGATTTCCAGGGAAAGAAGTCAGTCAAAAATACATTAAGAAAAGAAAGAAAATGCACTCGTGAAGTAAAACTGCAACCAGAACTAAATATCCAGAATCTCCTAACCTAAGAAAACTAGGGAGCACGGGAAAGAAGGAAAAAAAGATAAGGACATCCTATGGGATCTCTTTACAAAGCATTAAAGCAGAACTCCCCAATTACAAAAAGAAAGAGGAGACAAAAGAGCTCACACACACAGTCTACGTAGATATAGGAAAACATAAAAACCAAAGGAACCTTCAGTCGACAATCAAGAAAAAAGTCCGCGCTAGATTAGAGAAAAGAAGGCAGGGAAAGGATTATTCATATTGTATTTCCATTTCGTAGAAAATGGAAATGGAGTAGAAATAATAAGTAGTAGTCGACAAATAGAAAGCCAATGCAAGGCTCTGGAAATCCAAACAAAGTATGCAATCAAAAACAAAGTGTCGAAGTCCCTTGGAGTAGGAAAAAGAAAACAAGCAAGGGAGAAAGATTAGGGGAAATCAAATACCAAGGAAAAGAGGTTGTCCTATTCCTAGAAGCCAGAAATCAGCAAGCAAGAAAAGAAGAAAGAGAGGTAAACGTCTAATACAATATAGGAGATTCTGACAAATACGGAGAGTGCTCGAAAAAGCATTCCTCATCGAAAAGATCTTTTTCTTCCAGCCATTCCCACGAAAGGAGATCCGCCGTGCACTAACGAAGAAGAGAGTAAAAATAAGAAATAGTAGAAAAAGACAAATGATAGCGAATAGACAAAAAGCAGAAACCAAATTGAAATAAAAAAAATGACTCCATCACCTTGTGGTAAATTTCAAAAGCAAAAGAAGCAGATCGAAAAAAGGAAGTAGCTTACGAAAAAGCAGAAAAGAATTCCAGAATCAGAGATCAGAAAGAGCAGTCCCAGAATGGGCCGAACAAGGCACTAAAACTAGTCATCAGGAAAGTCCACTCTAGACGGAACCAAAACAAGGTTTCCTAGAAAAACAGGAAAGTCCCCCGCGGACTGAAAAAAGAGACTAAAAAATGTTTTGAAGTAGGAGAAGGCTAAAGAGGGATCCTTTGAGAGCAGCAAGATCGAATGAGAAACAAGGGGGAATAAAACCAATCTGAAGAAGCCTGGGCTAAAGAAAAGGGGTTCTCACAAAATCAAAGAAATAACAAAAAAGAATCCAATTCATAGTGAAAATGAAAATAGAGATCGACATACACACGAGGCGGAGATTTCATAGGCGAGAAAGAGAGACAGAATTCCAAACGGGAAAAAACAAAGAAAGAAGAAAGAAAAGAAGAATCAGAAAGAATCAGAAAGAAAAGATTGGAGCGGAAAGAAGGAATCAGAAAAGAAAAAGAAGGAAAAAGAGAGAAAGAACAGAGAACAAAGAAGAAAACAAGAGTACCAGTCCGAAAAGAAAGACAGAAGGAAAAGAATAGAAAGAAGACGGAAATCTAGCCATCTTCCTCACCCTGATTCCATAACAAACAATAAAAGAAAAAGAAAGGACTAGAAGAAAGAACAAGACAAAGAAAAAGACTCAGAGGCAGCAGAATCAAAACAAGAGAAGAAAGAAGAAGAGATCGAATAAGAAAGAAGAGACAAAGAACAAAGAAAGAAGAAAAGAGAAAGAAGAAAAGAACAAGACAAGAGAAAAAAGAGAGGAAAGAGAGAACAGAGAGAGAAAAGAAGAATCAGAAAACAAAGAAAGAGAAAAGAAGAAGAAAGAAGAAGAATCAGAAAACAAAGAGAGAGAAAAGAAAGAAAAGAAAGAGAGCAAAGAGAAGAAGAGAACAAGAGCAAAGAAAAAAGAAGATAGAAGAGAACAAGACAGAGAAAAGAATCGAATAGAAAAGAAGAGGAGAAATCAGATATCAGAGAGAAGGAGAAAAGAGAGAGAGAAGAGAGTAGAGAAATAAGAAGGAGAAGTCAAAATCAGAGAAGACAAGAAAAGAATACAGGCGGAGAAGAAATAATAGAAAAAAAAAAAAAGCATAGAACCAAAAATAGAATAGAGTAAAAAATAATCAGAAAAAAAAGCAGAGAGAAAATAAGAAGAAGTCAAAAAAACAAAGAGAGGAAGAGAGAGAGAGGAAGAACAAGAATGAAAAGAAGAAAGAGAAAGAAAACAAAGAAGAGAGAAGAAAGACAAAAAGAATCAGAGAAAAGAAAAAGAGACAGAAGAAAGAAGAAGAAGACACAGAGAAGAAGAGAGTCAGAGAAAGAGAGAGAGGAGACATAAAGAAGAGAGAGAAGATCGGAAAAGAAGAGAAGAAAGGGAAGAAAGGAATAACTCCTTTTGTCTTGTTTTTGAGAAGAAAGTAAAAATGCCTTTTGTCTTCTTTCTCAGAAGATCGAATCCTGTCTAGTTCTTATCTCTTTCTTCTTGCTACTCCTTCTTGTTCTCTAGTTCTTGTTCTTCTCTCATTCGACTTCTTGGTTTCGTTCTTGAAGAACCTTCGATCTTGCAATCTCTCTCTATCTATCTAACTCTGTGTCTGACTCTCTACTGACTCTGATTCTCTCTTTCTCTGTGTCTGACTACTCTCTCTTCTTTCTGAGCGAATGACGAAACTTCTCTTTCTGATTCTTCTCGAAGTTCTTTCTCTTCTCTAGACTTCTTCGATCTGGCGATCTCGAACCTGAGTCTGACTGAGATGGGATTCTGCCTCTCCTTCTCTCTTTCTCATTCGACCTCACGGTCTCGGAGAACCTTCTCTTTCTCTTTGGACCTTCTCTATGTCTTCTCCTTCGAGATTTCCATCTACTTCGGAAAGAACTGGAAATCTTGCGATCTCTCTCTCTTCCTCTTCCCAATCTTCTAGAGCTTTGAGCTCTTTTCCTCCTTCTACGATTTCCTATTCTCAGCAAATCACCAAACGGGACTCCAAATCAAAGAGGAGCCAACAAGCGGGAAAGAACAGAAAAGAGAGAACAAGAGAAAGATCGAAGGGAAAGGAAAAGACAGAAGACAGAGAAAGCAAAAGAAGGAAAAGAAAGAAGAAAGAGAGAAAAAAGCAAAGAGAGAGAGGAGAAAGAGGAGAAGCAAAGAATCAGAAGAACAAAGAGAAAAGACAAGAAAGAAAGAGAGAAAACAAGAACAAAGAAGAATCAGAGAAAGAGAATCAGAGAAAACAAGAATCAGAGAAAAGAAAAAACAAGTCTCAGAAAAGAAAGAAGAAAACAAGAAAGAAGAAGAAGAAAACAAGAATCAGAGAAAAGAAGACAAGACAAAGAGAACAAGAGAAAGAGAGAAAAAAAGAGAGCTCACAAAGACAGATTTCTAAGAACCTGGTGAAAAGAAAGAAAGAGAAAAACGAGAGACAAAATAAAAAAGAGACAAAAGAAAGAAGTCCGAAAAAGAAGAAGACAAAAGAAAAACAAGAGAAAAAGTCTCATTTCATTGTCGTACATTCTCTACTACATTATAGAAAATTCTTTCTTTTTTGTTGTCGTCTACTTTTTATTAAAACTAGAAAGACAAAACAGGATTTTGTTGTCGTCCATTTCTGAGGCAAAAACTTCAAAATACAAAGAAAAAGATAGACGGAAAAAGCTCCTTTGGTTGTCGTCTATTTCTGGAAAAAAACAAGAGAAAGAAAGGAGGAGTTCGTTGTAGTCTATTTAATAAGCAAAGACTAAATCCCAAAGAGTAAAAACAAGAAAGAGAAAAGCTCTTTTGTTGTCGTCCATTTTCCCACAAAAAAAGGCAAATAGAAGAAGAAATAGAGAAGAACAAAGAGAAAAAGCAAGAAGATAAAGAAGAGAAAAACAAGAAGATAAAGAAGAGAAGAGGTATTTGCGTATATAATATATAAATAAATCAGACTCGAAATAGTGCACTTCGAACACAAAGAGAAACGGCAAGGAATTCACAAAAAGAGAAAACATGACTGCTAGCTACAGGAAAAGAAGTCTCCATGATGTTTAGTTTAGAACGAGTAAAAAAAGGAGAATTCACTAAGGAACCCCCTTCGTATAATAAAGAAGAATCGAAATCTGCCCTTCGAGGAAAAAAAAAGAAGGCAACCAAAAAGATGCAGAAGAATGAACAAGAGGAAAGAAGAAGCAGAACAAGAATGAACAAAACAAGCAGAACAAGAAGAAAGAAGCAGAAGAGAGAAGAGAATGGAGAGCGAAAGAGAAACAAAGCAGAGAAGAACAAGAAAAGAAAAAGAAAGACCGGAGCCGAGACAAAGAATAAGATAAAAGAAGAAAGAAGACGGAAAAGGAAAGAACAAAACCAAGTACGTAGAGAAAGAAAGGAGAAAGGAGTCAGAGGAAAAAGAACAAGAGGAAAAAAGAAAAAGAAACGAAGAAAAACGTCCCATCCTCGAAAAAGAAAGACAGAAAAGAAAAGACGAGAGAAAAAGCGAGCAGAGCAGGAAAGAAGAGAGAAAGAACGAAACCCAGACAAAAAGAACAATTCGAGAACAAAAAAAAGAACAAAACAAGAAAGAAAAGAAACAGAGAGAAAAACAAAGAAGGCTAGTCGCTCGCGAGTCCCTCTACCAAGAAAGGGGACCAGAGTAAGACAGAGAAAAGAAAAGAAAAAGGAGAAGAAAGAGGCCAGAAAGAACAATAAAGAGGAAAAGAGAACCGAGAAAAACAGAAGAAGGAGATGAAGACAGAAAAGCAAAAAGAAAAAGACAGAAAAAGAGGATAAAAGAGAGCAAAAAAAGAAGAAGAGAAAAAGACAGGAAAGAGAAACAGAAAGACAACAACAACAAAAAAAGAAAGAACAAAAAATATAAAAGAAAGAAACACAGAAAAAAAGCTCGGAAAGAGAGAAAGAGATTAAAAAACAGGGGTCAAATAAGTGGTACGCCCCTTTAGGAAGCATTGAAAGACTCCAACTCCTGATAGCTAGAATCCACCTCCCAAACCTTAAAAAAGCATCCACATTCCAAGACCTCGAGAAAGAAGAGAGAACAAGACAAAACAGAGAGAAAGACAGAGACAAAAGAAAGAAAACCTTTGCCCATTACTTACAATTTCCAAAGTGAAAACAAAACAAGAAAGAGTAAGAAGGAGAAAAAGAGAAAGAAGAGCAGGAAAAAGAAAGAGAGAGAAGAATAAGAAGTCAAACAGAGAAAAAGAGAAATAAGAACAAGAAACCAAGAACAAGAAAGAGTAAGAAGGAGAAAAAGAGAAAGAAGAGAGAGAAGAGGAAAGACAAGACAGAAATAAGAACAAGAAAAAGAAGAGGAGAAAGAAACCAAGAACAAGAAAAAGAAGAGGAGAATAGAGAACAAGAAAAGAAGAGAAGAAGAGAAGAAGACTGAGAAAAAAGAAAGAGAGAGAAAAAAAGAGAGAGAGACAGGAGAAAAAGAAAGAGAAGAAGCAAACCTAGAGACAAGAGATCAAAATATGGACAAGAAAGAGACCCAGAGAGAGAAGGAGAGGGCCGAGTTCTAAAGAGAGAAAGTTCCGCACGAGACCGTTAGGTCGAAGGTTCTCAAAGACCGAGGCCGAAAGGCCGAAGGAGAAAAACATAGAGACCAAAGGGTCGAAAGAGAGAAAGAAGGTTCGGACCGAGAGAGAAAAGGAGAAAAACATAGAGAAAGACAGAGACAAAGAGAGAGAGAAAAACATAGAGAAATAAGAAGAAAGAACAAGAAAGAACAAGAAGAGGAATAACAGAGGAGCAGAAAGAGAAGAAGAATCAGAAGAATAAGAGAAGAAAGAGAGAGATGGTTCCAGAATCAAGAAACCGAGAGACAGAGAAAGAGGAAGAAAACTAGTCAGATCAAGAGAGAATCAGAAAATGAAGAAGAAAAAGAAGAAGGTTCCGAAAGATAGAGAACGAAAGCAAGAAGGGTCCAAAAGAAAGAGAGAGAAAAAGAACAAGAGAAAGAAGACAGAAGAGAGAAACAGAAAGACAAGGCAAGAAGAAAGAAGAGAGGATAAAGAACAACAAAACAAGAGAGACAGAGAAAAGAAGAGAAAAAAGAACGAGGACAGGAGAAGAAAAAGAGGAAAGAAAAAGCGCGGAAAGACAGAAAGAGAAAGAGAGGGTGCCACAAAACGAGACAGAGAGACAGAAGGTTCCATAAGAACGAGAACGACAGATGAAAGTTCCGCAAGAACGAAGGAAAGAACAACATGAAAGTCCCCTCAGAACGAGAGAAACTTCAAGTACTAGGTCGGAAAGAACGCGAGAGAAAAAGAGATGGTTCCGAACGAGGAACAGAGAAAGAAGAACAAGAAAGAAAGAAGGTTACAGAGGAACCAGACAGAGAAAAAGAGCAAGACAGAGTGACCAAAGAAAAGAGAGGGAAGAAGAAAGAGCAGAAAAAAAAGAGAAAGAGCAGAAAGAAGAAGATCAGAAGAGATAAAGAAAAAAAAGAAAGAGAGAGAAGAAAACAAGTAGAGGAGAGAAAAGAGAACAAAAATCAAAACAAGAAAGAAGAACAATAAAAGAAAACACAAAAGAGAAAAAGAATCAGAACAAGAAAGAAGAAAAAAAGAAAGGAAAAAAGAAAGACAGGAAAGAACAACAAAGAAGAGAACAAGAAAGAAAAGAGAAAAGAAAGGAAGAAGATCTCAGAGAAAAAGAATAGAAAAGGAAAAAAGACAAGAACAAGGATAAGAGAAACCGAAAAAAGAAAGTCAAGTGATCAGAAAAAAAAGAAAGAAGAGAAAGCAGAAGAAAGAAGAGAAGAGACAGAATCAGAGACAGAAGAAAAAAAAGAAAGAAGAGGAAGAAGAAAGACAGAGAAAGAGAAGAACAAGAAAAAACAATAACGAAAAAAAGAACAAGAATCAGAGACAGAAGAAAGAAGTCCAAAAAGAGAACAAAATAAAGAAAATGAGAAGAAAGAGAGAAGAGAGAGAACAAGAAGGCAGAAAACAAGAACAAGTACCAGTCCCAAAAGAAAGACAACACAAGAGGAAAGAAAAAAAGAATCAGAGAAAAACCAAGAAAGAGGAGAGAGAAAAGAAAGAAAGAAACGGCAAGAGGAAGAACAAGAAAGAAACAGAAAGAGAAAACAAACAAGAAAAACAAGCAGAAAGAAACAGAACAAGAAGAGAAAAAGAGAAAGAAATAAAGGAGAGAACAAAGAAGAAGATAAGACAAAAAATAAACAGAAACAGAGAAAAAGAAAGTTCGGAAAGGAAAGAAACAGAAAGATGGCGAGAGAAAAGAAGCAAAACAAGTAGAAAAAACAAAGAAAACAAAAAGAAAGAGCAGAAAACAAAGAAAGCAGCAAGAATGAAAAAACACTTCCAGAAGATAGCAAAAGAAAAAAAGACAAAGAAAGAAGACAACAAAAGAAAGAGAAGAGTAGAAAGAGAAGAAGATAGAGGAACGATAACGACAGAAAAAAGATGATGAATCAGAAGAAAAGAAGATCATGAATAATATGAATCCCAAAGTGATCAAAGAAAGAAAACGAAACCAAGAAGCAGAAAGAAAAAACAAACTCAAGGGCCAAAGTAAAACGAGAAACTTCCAATCCTAGATTCGAAAAAACAAAAGAGATCGAGAGAAAGATCGAAGGAAAAACAGAACGAGACCGAAAAGTCGAGAAAGAAGAAAACAAGAAGATTCAGAACAGAAGCAGAAAAAGAAAACAAGCAAGAAAAAAAGCAGAAAGACAAGAAAGAAGAGGGGAAAGAGAAGAGCAGAGGAAAAAAGAAGAGCAGAGGAAAAAAGAAGAGAACAAGAAGAAAAGAAAGAAGAGAACAAGAAGAAAAGAAAGAAGATAAACAAAAAAAAGAAGACGAGAAATCAAAAAGAAGAGAAGGAAACCTTGGAGAAAAAGGTTCATAAAAGAAAAAAAGAGAACGAAAGAAAAAATTACAAAGAGAAACAAAACAAAAAAACAAGTAAAGAAGAGAAAGAACAAAAAAAGAGGAAAAAGAAAGAGAGAGGATACGATACATAGGAAAGAGAAAAGAAAGAGAAGAAAGACTCATAACAAAAGAAAGACAGAAAAGCAGAGAAAAGAAAAAACAAAAGAACCAAAAGAGAAAAGGAAAGCAGAGAAAAGAGAGACAGACGAGAGAAGGGAGAAGAAAAGAAAGAAATCAGAAAGAGAAAGAAGAAGAAGGTTCCAAAGGAGAAAGAATCAGAAGACAAGAGAAAAAGAAGGATCGGAAAGAAAAAAGAAAGACAAAAGGTTCTAAAAGAACGAGACCCAGAGAAAGAAGAAAAAATAAAATTCCAAAAAGAACGAAAATGAAAAAGAGAGACAAAGGAAAGAAAAAAACAAAAGAAAAAAAGAATCAGAGAAAGAGGAAGCAAAAGAAGATGAATAAGAAGAAAAAAGAAAAAGAAGAATCAGATGAAAAAGAACAAGAGGAAGAAAAAGGTTCCCAAAGATAGACAACAAAAGAAAAAGAAAAAACCGGACTTCCCGGCCAAGATGAACAAATAACAAGACCGCCAGTACAGAGTGCCAAACCAGAGAGAAAGATCGAAAGAAAGAGAAGGACAAAGAAAAGTAACAGAAAAAAAGAAGAAAAAGATAAAAGAAAGAAGAAAAGAACAAGACAAGAGGAAAAAGAAAAAACAAGAGAGACAGGGAAAAGAGAAGAAAAATATAGAGAGAAGGTTCTGAACAAGAGAGAAAGACAGATGGTTCCAAAAGAACGAGAGAAAAAAAGAGATGGAGATGAAAAAAGGAGAAATAAAGGAAAAAACAAGATCGAAAAGGTCCACATATATAAGAAGAAGCAGAAAGAAAGAAAGAGAAAAGCAGAAAAAGAATCAGAGAAGAAAAAAGAAAAGAGAGGAAAGAAGAACGAGAGAAAGAAAAGCAAAAGCAGATAAAGAATCCAGAAGAAGAAGAGAAGGAGAGGAAAGCAGAACAAGAAAAGAAGAAACAAAAAAAACAACCAATAAAGAAATATGGAAAAAGAGAAGAAGAAAAATAGGCTGGATCTTTCTCTACACTCGACAAGCTCGTCCTAAATCATTTCCCGAACTTTCACACAAAAAAACCACTTCTCTAGTTAGAACATAAACCAAAAACCAGACCAGCAATGTACTACAAGTCTCACAACGGTTTGCCCATAGAAAACAATTTATACTCAATGAGGCTCCCTTTTTTTACTGCAACATTCTTGTAGACGAGTCCTACCGATCTTCAAGCTGCCAACTCCATTTAGAAATAGCCCTCTTTTCGAATAGTCCTTACTTCCCCCTCCCAAGCGAACAATCATTAAAATTAGAATACGGAAAGAAAACAGAACAATAAGAGAAAGAGAGGAAAAGGAAAAAGAAGGTTCAGAAATATAGAGAAAGAAAAAAGACAGTAAAGAACGAAACTTCTCGGCCAAAGTAAAAGAAAGAGACCGAGAGACAGAGGAAGAAAAAGAACAAGATTTCCATGGTTGAAGAAAAAAAAGAAAAGAGAAGAAAAAGAATGAAAGAGAAAAAACAAGAAAAATTGGAAAAAAGAAAAAAGAGGAAGAATTGGAAAAAGAAGGTTCCAAACGAAACCCCAAAAATGAGAAACGAGAAGCAAAATAAAAAGAAAAATAAAAAGAACAAGAAAAATACAGAGAAAGAAAAAGGAGAAAGTGCAAAAAGGAGGCCAGAAAGATTAGAAAGAAAAAAGAAGAAAAGAAAGAGAGAAACAAAAAGAAAAACAAGAAGACAGACAGAAGAGAACAAGAAAGAAAAAGCAAAGAGCAAAAGACATAAGAAAGAAGAATGAGAAAGACAAACACGAAAAAGAGAAAAAAAAGAACAAGAAAAGCAGAAAGAGAGAGAAAAGAAAAATAGAGAGAAAAAACGAGGACGAGACAAAGAACAATGCAAAAACAAAAAGACGAAAGAACAAAACAAGAAAAGAGAACAAGAAAAAGGAGAAAAAGAAAGAACAAGAAGAGAAGAGGAGACAGAGAAAACAGAGAAGAATCAAGAGTCGAGTACAGCAGAGAAGAAAACAGAGACAGAGGAACAAGAGAAAAAAAGAAAGAGAGCAGAGAAAAAGAGAAAGAAAGAAAGAGACGAGCAGAAAGAGAGAGATGGTGCCAAAGAAAGGACCGAGGCCTAGAGGCCCAAGGAGAAAGAAGAACGAGAGAAAGAAGGTTCGGAAAGAACGAGAACGAAAGCAAGAAGGGTCCAGTAAAAACGAGACCTCCTGTCGAAGCTGAAGAAAGAACGAGAGAGAAAGAGAGTGGAAGTGTTTCGAGAAGGTTACAAAGAAGAAAGAGGAAAAAGAAAAGAGGCGAGAAAAAAGAAAGAAGGAGGCCAGTCCCTCTCTCAAATCGGGCACAAATGAAAGGGAAAGAGAGTGAGAGAAAAAGAAAGAAGAATCAGATGAGAGTGAGAGAAAAAGATAATAAAGAGAAGACGACAGGAGAGAGAGAAAGAAAAAGAGGAGAAAAAAATCAGAGAGGAAAAAAAAAGAAGAGGAAAGAAGAGGAGAGAGAAGAAACATAGAGAAAGAAGACAAAGAACAAGTCCGAAATCGAGAGAAAGAAAAACAAAAAAAGAATAAAATAGAAGAAAAAAAAAGACAACAGAGAAGAGATGAATGAAAAAACAGAAAAGAAGAAAACAAAGCAAAGAAATTCCAAAATAACAGATAAGATGTGAAAGAATCAGAGAAAGAGGAGAAAGAAAAAGAAGAAAAGAGGAAAGAAGAGAAAAACAAAGCGAAGAAATTCCAAAAGAACAAAAATCAGAAAAAGAAAAGAAAGACAGAAAAGGACTCAGAAAAAAGAACAAGAAATAGAAGAAGCAAGACAGAAAAAGAAGCAAGAAAGAAAACAAAAAGTAAAAAAAAAGAAAATAAGAAGACAAAAAAGAACAAACAAGAAAAAACAAGAGAGAAAAAGGAGAAAAGAAACAAGAGAGAAAGAAGAAAAACAAGCAAAAGGAAGAGAGAAGAAGAAAAAAGAAAACAGAGGAAGAGAACAAGAAAAAGAGAAAGAAAGAGAGCAGAGAAAGAAGAAACAGAGAAAAAGAACAAGAAAAAGTGTCAGAAGGTTATAAAAAGAAGAGAGAAAAGACTGAAAAAGAAGAGAGAGCAGAATCAGAGAAAAAATAACAAAAAAAGAAAGGAAAAAGATACAGAAGAGAAAGACAACAAAAAGAGAGATAAAAAGAAAGAGAAAAACAAGATCAGAGGAGAATAGAAAGAGAGGAAAGAAAAATTGAAAGCGAGGGAAAAAGAAAAGACAGTAAATAAAAGAGAGAAAAGCCGAGAGTCCCTCAGGAGACAACGACACAGACACATTACCATATATGAATATGAGTCCAGAAGAAGCAGAAAAACAAAGTAAAAAGAAGAAAGGGAAAAGAAAGAGAAAAAAGTGAGAAACAAAGAAGAGAAAAAACAAAGAGAAAAGAAAACAAATGTTATAACAAACAAAAAAAGAAACAAAAAGAAAGTTCCGGTCCGAAAAGAAACAACCAAAAAAACAAGAAAAAAAGCATATGACAGAGAGAAAGACAAGAAGGAAGGCGGGAAAAGAAAGAATCGAGACAAGTGCTAATCCATTGATTGCGAACGAAAAAAGAGTGCCTTTTGAACAAGGGGGCCCGAGGAAATCTGAAAGAAAAAAGAAATCTTGATAACTACAAAGAAAACCAAGGAAACCCACACACACAGGACCTTTCCATTCCAAAACAACCACAATAAAGAAAGAAGAAAGACCAGAAGAAAACACGTAAGAAACGGGCTACCTAACCAAATGGATCCCTGTAAACAAAAAACAAGGAGAGTAGACAAAGAAAAGGAACACTGACAAGAGAGAGACCCAAGACACTAATGCTAGTCCCACTTCCACAACAAAGCAGAGAGAGCAAAAAGAAAAACAAAAAAAGAGAAGAAGAGAAAGAAGCAAGAGAAAGAAACAACAGAATCAGAATAAGAGAGAGAGGGAAAATAGAAACAAGAGAACAAGAAGACAGAAAAAAAGAGAGACAAAAGAAGAAGAATTCCAGGAAGACGGAGAAGAAAAAGAACAAGAAGCAGAGGAAGAAGAAGACAAAGGAAAAAGAAAACAAAAGAAGAAGAACAAAAAAAACAAAGAACAAGAAGACAGGAGAGACAGAAAAAGAAAATGGAGAAAAAGAAGAATGAGAAAAAAATAAGGGTCCCAAAGAACGAGACCCTTAGGAAGAACCAAAAGAAAAAGAAAGAAGAGAAACAGAAAAAAGAAGAGAGGAAAGAAAAGAAGAGAAAAAGAGGAGAAAGAAAAGAGGGGCAGAGATAACAAGACAGAAAGAAGAGTGAGAAGGAAGAACAGAAAAAGAAAACAAAGAAAGAAGAAAAAGGAAAGCACAGAAAGAAGAGAAAGGAAAGCACAGAAGACAGAAAAAGCAAGAAAGGAATTGCAGATAGAAAGATCAGACACGAAAGGAGAATAATAGAATTGCATATAGAAAGAGCGTAGTCCAACTACCAATCCACTCTCGTAGACAAAAATACACCAGAAAGAATCATTGAATTGAGTAGACAAAGAGAATGTGAGTAACAGAAGGAATGCCATAGAAAAAAACAAGGCGAGGAGAATGGAATACAGAAAGAAGGGAGTAGGAAAGAATTCCATAAAGAAAGAACGGACGACACACTTGTGCTTACGGAAATAAAGAACCAAACTGAGGGAAAAATTCGTGTAAAGAAAAAAATCAAAAAAGAAAAAAACCTAAAAAAAGGAAAGAAGAACAAAAAAACAAGAAAGCAAGAGAAAAGAAAGACAAAGAGAAAGAGGAAAAAACAAGAAAGAAGACAGAAAAAGAAAAAAGAACAACAATAAAAAAGAGAGAAGAAAAAAACAAGAAGAAAAGACAAAATAAAAGAGAAAAAGAAAGAACAAGAAATAAAAAGAGAAAAAATAAAAAAGAAAGAAAATTAAAAAAAAAGAAAATCGAAAAGAACAAGATGTACAAAAACTAGAATCAGGGAAGAAAAAAGAGAACAAACAAAAAAAGATAAAGAAAAAAAAGGAAAAAAGCCGAGAAAAAAGAATCAAAGAAAGTAAGACAAAGAAAGAAGCTCAAAGAGAAAGACCAAGAAAGAAAAACCAAATCAAAGAAGAAGAAAGAGGATAAAGAAAGAAAACAACAGAAAAGAGAAAAAAAAGAAAAAAGACCCCAAGAATCCCTAGATGTCCAATAGAAAAGAAAAAGCAAAAACGTAGAAATTAAAAAAAAAGAGAGAAACCAAAAAGAAACGAAAAATAGACAAAATATAGAGAAGAAGTAGAAGAAAGCAGCAAAACATTGCTCAAGCAAAAACAACGTATACTATAATTAACATATTTTAGTAGTCTAAAAATCCATCCAAACTTGATTAATCCATGGATACACCTTAGAAATTTCTTAGGAATTATATTAATAATAAAAATTATGCTTTGGATTAGCAGCGACTATAACAAACAAAAAAACATTAAAAAAGTACGAACTCATTGAGCACGCCTATACGTCGAAATAAAATAATTAACTTTAATAGAATAGAATGCCGAGGCTAATCATCAAGATACAAAATTGATAATAAAATTGGTAGGCCGAACATTTTCCTAAAGAAACGAGTACGCTACCCCGTATAAAGAATAAAGACAATAAAATGGGTAAGCACCACTAGAAGACATTGTTTTTAAAAAGCATCCCCTCGAGGCACCCTTATCGAGAGACCCTTTCCTTCCTATGCTGAAGTTTGATTTACGTCTATTCCGATCCCAACTCATTTCATATTATAAGATAATAAATTGAGAATGAAAAACCGAGGAGCCTTTGAATTTTCATAATTTGTTTCAGGTCAATCTGGGGAAAAAAGAGAGACAAAGAGGATCAGTAAAAAGAGAAAAGTAATAAAAAAAGGAGAAACTGCAGGAGGCAAAAGACCCTTATATTTTCTAAACAAAAAGTTTTCACAAAAGTATCCGCACAAAAAGAAGAGATTAAGTATGTTGCTCCATGAAAATTGAGGACAAATGAAGCTTATACGCCCGGATAGTGATAAATAAAAAAACTAAAATTGAAAGAAAAAGAAAAGCTGTGAAAAAGATATAAGATCGAAAGGATAGAGAAAGTCCGTCGACGACCGAGATTGGAACCCTCCCATTTTTGCAAAGACTAGTCTATTTAATCTAAACAGCACAAGGGGAAAATCAAAAAACACAAATACAAGGAAGAAACGAAATTACTTTTGCATATAAATAAGAAAGACCGATAGTGGCGAAAGCCTGCACTGTAGAAATATGCGAAAAAAACACCGAAGAAGCATGAAATTCCATAAAATCTAGACAGTCAATAACAAAGCCAATAGGAAAAACAAATGAAAAAACCTAGCCACAAGAAAAGGAATTCTTCCATTGAATTGGGAACCTACGACGTCAACGAAATAAAAATGTGCTACAACACATCATCAAAAAGCTTTGAATTTGTTGATCGAAATAGATTCACTTGCTTTTTAATTATATATTTAAAAAGTGAAATCCGGGCAACCGCCTGGGTAAGTCAATTACATAAGATATAAAAATATTTTGTCCTGGGCAAGCTCCATTTGTTAATTATAGTTCCTCGTGCAAATACCTCAAATAGGGAACTGTGCTGTCTCTAGAAGCAAAAATATTTTTTAAATATCTAATAACAATAATATAAATACTTCAAAAATAGATAGAATTAGATTAGAAGAAAGGAAAAAAAGTCGATGGAGATCCTATGAAACTATAGAACAAGACAATCAATCAATAAAACAGGAAATAAAAAAACATAAGACAAAAAAAAGAGAAGAGACAGCACGAAAAGATGCTACACGAATCTACAAAATACTATATATACTCAATAACTGAAAAAACATAAAATAAATATAAAAAGAGACTAAAAGCCGAATAGACGGAAACAAAACCAAAAGAAACAATAAAACAAAAAGAAAGAATACAAATAAAATAAAGAAAGAGAATACGACAACAAAAAACATAAGAAAAGTCAAACAAAAAGGATGGTATTGAGAATATATATATGAAAAAACCAAATACTTCTGAACGACTATAATATAAATAAAAATTCTTAATTCACAGAATAAAACAAAGACAAAAGACTTGTTATATTAGCCAAAATTGGTGGAAAAATGAAAAAGGAAGATAGAAAGGAAAAGAGGAAACAAGAAGAGAGAGAAAGGAGCGAGCAAAGCTTTCTTGTAATTCCATATCCTCCCCAGGAAAAGCAAAAGGGAAAGAGGGCAAAAATAGAGAATACAAAAAGAGACTTCGTAAGAATCAGAGACAAAAGATAAAGACCCACTCTATATAGACAGAAAAAGAAAACAATGGTGAAAGCCGGGTGTCCCTGTGATCAAATATAAAAAAAAAGACAGAGGTGCCAGGTCCCCTTTAGATCCAGAAAAGAGAAAGATGAGAAAAAAACGAAACTCTGGCGCCGGCGAAAGAGATCCTATTCAATAACAAAATAAAGTAAATAATATAGAGAGAAAAACAAAAGAAAAAAAGAGAGAGAGAGTCTCCATCAGGGAAAGATGAAAAATACTCCTTAAGAACTTGGTACTTGGGGGTCAACGGCCATCCGTCTACTAGGCAGACCCTATCTATTCCAGACAAGAATGGAGGAAAGGATGCTGGAATAGCAGCGGGAACTAGCATGAAAGCTAAAGCTCCCACGGGAAAAAAGCTGGGACTAGAACATTGCAGGGCTTAAACAGGGAACGCACTTAGGTAAGAATGGCAGTCCGGGACTCATCCAGATCCCTAATTCATACATAGATAAATAGGTAAAAGACAAAGAATACAAGAAATGGAACTCACTTCCACTAACAACAGTGTCTTTCACGAGCACGTCTTTAAGACTTAAGGTAATTCACCATCTATCCATCGACTAGAAAAACTTAGAGACCAATAGACCTGCTGCAAACAAAGCTCCGAGTCTAATCTACGAAGGGGCAAAAAGAAAGGAGCAATGAAGGAGAAAAGAAGAGCGAAGAAAGCAAAGAGAAGGCAGACCAAACCCCGGCCCCTGCTTAAAAAGGGGAAGGACGAGAGTAATAGAAAAGAGATAATAAAGGCAGCAGAGACAAAGAAAATACGGAAGGTAGAACAAAGACGCTCGCCCGAAGCCAAAGAGAAGACAGGGGAGCAAGAGAAGGGAAAAAGAAAAAACAAGTAAACAAATCTTCGTCAGCTAATAATAGATAGGAAAGTGGGAAAAAGAACAAAGGAAACCTACGTGATTAACCAAGTATCAGGCAAGCAACTATTCAGAGTCAGCTAGAAAAAAGAACACATCACTTGACAGCTAGATGCCAATATGAAAAAAAACAAAAGCGCGGGCGTCCACCCAAAAGCAAAACCAGATTGACTTTCTATTGCAAAACAAAAAAGAATCATAGAAGAGAGAAGGGAAAAAAGATAGAAAACGGAGAGAAAAACAAGAGAAAAAAGAGAAATCCCTGTGAAAAGTGAGTTCCCTCAACAAAGAAAAAGAGAAAGGAGGGAAATCAAAAGGATAGTCAGAAGAAAAAAAAGAAGAATTAAAGAAAAAGAAAAAGCAGATAGAGAGAAAAAGAAGAGTTCCCTCGAAAGAGAAACTGGTTTCATTATTTAGAAGTATAGCAATTAAATCAATTAGAATTATTCTATAAAAGAACAGGCAGGCTCTCCTACTAAAAATCTGACCTCTTACCATACCAGCACGATGCTGCTTTTCTAGTTATGACTAGGGACAAAGCCTGCCTAAGACTAAATAAGGAAAACTCCCCAAGATTGGCAGAGGGATATTCCGTTCCGAGATCTGGAGCTTTCTACTAACTACTATTTATCCTGTGACTTCTTGTATTTGGCAAAAAGACCTACAAAGACTAAAGATGATAAAATGCCTTCAGTTTCTAGAGAATTGACACCAAAAAAAAAAAAAACTTAAACTAACTTCCTTCTTTTCAGAACCTAAAGATTAAAAAGTGGAAGAAGAGAGATAGAAAAGAACAAAAATAGGAAAAAGAAGATAAAGAAAAAAGAGGAAAAATAATAAAAGAAAAAATACAAAAGGAAATAAAAAAGAGAAAAAATAATAAAAGAAAAAATACAAAAGGAAATAAAAAAGAGAAAAAATAATAAAAGAAAAAATACAAAAGGAAATAAAAAAGAGAAAAAATTGGAAAAAGAATATAAGAAAGAATAGAAAAGGAATAAAGGTTGAACTTACTTACCGGCAACAACCCAGACGACAAGTCATAAAAAATCCTATGTTTTTATTAACATGTTATTATGTAAAAAAAAATTCCAATTGAAAGATCCTCCGCCCGGGAACTTTGCTATACACAAAAAAGACCCCTCATCAATCCTATCTTTTTCATTTCCAATTGCACCTAATTGAATTGGACCTAAAACCTTGCTGTGATAGAAAATTGTTGCGTTTTTTATTTTGTTTTTTCATTTCCAACCGGGAGGATCCCTCTGGAATCTAAAGAAAGAAACAAAGTAATTACATATTATATATAAAGAGAGCAAGAAGAAAAAGAAAGATAAGAAAAAACAAAAAGAGTTCTCAGCCAGTTCCAATCCACAAAGAAAAAGAGGAAAAAGCAAAAGAAAAATATAAAACAAGCAGAAGTAAAAGCTTTTGACGAAGATTTTTGGAATATACAAATAGAATTAAAAAAGGAGCATGAGAAAAAAGTGAAGCACAAACAATAAGACAAATAAAGACAAAACAAAAAAGAAAAAAAGCGAGAGACAAAAAAATAAAGAAGAGTTTGTTGTCGTCCTCTTTTACCCGAACAAAGAAACCCATAGAACAAAACAACAAACAAAAAGAAAGATCCACTCGAATTTGTCTAAGAAAGAAAACAAGAAGATAAGAAACAATAAAGAAAAAGAAAAAAACAAGAGAAAATAAAATAACAAGAAGAAACAAAAGAAAAAAACAAAAAAAAACACAAAGAAGATAGAAAAAAGAGAAAAAAGCACAGAAAAGAAAAAAGGGAAAAGCAAGAAAACCTAATATCCAACTAAGACAAACAAACAAAACACCGTCGGAGAAAAAGATTTCAGCAAGAAAAATCGAATCTAAAAATGCAAAATCTCCCCTAGACCTGGTGGAACTGGAACGTCCCTTCTGCTTGCATCCTGCCCTTCTGACTGCTTTTAACAAAAATAAAATCAACAAGTTCACTTTTTACGAAAAAACACTGGCAGAAAAGAGCTAGCACGACGATCTAAAATACAACTAAAACCATACATTTTTTTACAATGTAGCCCTTTCCCCCACAGGATATTTCGGACTAATCGAAAGAACGAACTACTTAAAAAATAGAAACCAGAACATAAAAAAAGCAAGATCTTCTTTATTACTATAATTTTAAATAACTATTATAAATTTACTAGTATTAAAAAAATAAAATAGAAATTCTAATATTCTAATATAGTAACTATATATTAATATATAAATTTAGCTCGAAAACAGTAGACCGAAAACCATATCATAAGTGAGCATTAAAAAGTTTTTGGAAACAGGATCAAATTATCCATTAAAGAAAGCAAAAACAAAAAAACAGAAAGGACTCCAAGAACAAAGACAAAAAATAGACATCGAAGTGCCAAAAAGGGGGAGGAACACCTTAAAAAAAAAATACAAAAGTAACAATAAGAAGAATTTACCCGAAAGACAGAGATTCAAAGAAAACAGAAAAACTAGCGAAGACTAAAGAAGAAAGAAATTGAAAACCAAGAATAAAAAGAAAACTAGAGAAGAGACAAGAAAGAGAGAAAAAAGAAAATGGACGAAGTACAAATCCAAGGACACTGGAGTCACAGCCAAGCTTTACTACTTACAAAAAAGCAAAAAAAGCTATTCACTCGTAAAAATTATCTAAGAAACTACCATAAATTTATAGTCATTAATATGGAGCTACTGACAATTCTAAAATTAGAAACCGCTGAAGTTAATAAAAAGATGTTAGTACTCGTAATGTTAAACTAATTCAACATAGAGGACAAAAAAATAAACTTAGAGAGAGAGTCCAAAAGAAAGAGATATTACATAGATAAAGGGCCCATCCATATAAATGAATATTTTGTAAACATTCCAAATCTCAATCAGACAACTAGGGTGAAAGGAGCAAAATTTTTCCAAGCTTTTACAAAACTAATTCACTAAAGGAAGTCCCATGGGGATGATCTAATTTAGTAAATGAAAAAGGAAGAATACATTGTATAAATGAAACATACTTAAATATATATAATTAAAAAAATAATAAAAATTAAAATATAGTAAAGTAAAGTAAAGAAAGCTTTCTAGTTAAAAAGAAATAATATACATAAATATTAAAAAGAAGAAATTAGTAGTAAAACAAAAATATATATAGTAATGGAAAAACCTATCCATCGACAAGTAAATATACTATATTTAATATTTATACTGCGGGCCCAATTTTTTCAATACCAATTAAAATAAATTAAAAATAAGATAACAACATATAAACGAATTCCCCATGATATATACATTTTATGAAATCATAAAATACTAATCACAATCACTAGTAAAAAGATCTACTAACAGCTACAGAATATACTTTAATTAGATATAAAATAGAATGCATAAAAATAGAAAATAAGAAATAAGAGTCAAAGAAAGAAAAGAACAACACGAGGAAAAACAAAAACGAAAGAAAAGAAAAAAATATAAAAGCGAGAAACAAAAAATATAAATAAGGGTGGTCGAGGTACAAAAAAAGAAAGATTGGGTAAAGAACGTGAAAACTCCTGTAATAAGACTTCAGAGAAAAACCCTTCAATTTAAAACTAATATTAAAATACTAAATAAAAAAGCTGAGTAGAAAAGAAATTGTGAAGAGTTTATTAATCACAACAAGCACTTGCACGCAAATAGGATTAACTTTAGAACCGAACAAAAAGTTTTCTCATAATAGAAGGGACTTTTCTTTTGATTTAAAACTAAAGGTTAGAAAGTGGTTGCGCAGAAGTTTTAGTAAATAATACCAGTAGCTACATAATAGATAAAATAATATAGTATAAAATGGAAAACGGCGGAAAACACCAAAAATAAAGAAATTAAAAAAAGAAAGCAGAAATAAAAGACCTAAAGAAGGTTCCACGACATAAACAGAGGATTCGATCCTCTAAGACGGGACATTTATAAATACAAAGAAATTGAATTTCATAGAACTTGCCCTAGACCTTGAATCCTTTGATAAGTCGAAAATAGATTTGTTTTTTTCTAGTTCCAGAAAGAAAATATGGAGGAGTTTATATATAACTTAAATTAAAAATATAGCTTTCTTCTTTAAATAAAAAAATAGCAAATATAATAATGTAAATAATACAATAGTTTTTGATTATATATTAAATCAATATATAAAATAAATAAGAAAAGGCTTTGTTTGGACAAAAACTCGGAAGGATACTGCCTATGTCACCGAAATTTTTAAACTAAAATTTTTTTGTTTGATTGTATAAAAACCTTAGATTTGTATTATATTATTATTAAATAAGAACGTACCTTATAGATTTTTCCAATTAAAAAAAAGATCCTCAACAATTGAAGAGAAGTTTGGTTGACGAAAGAGAATAGAGAAATAGGGACTTTAGGACCGAAAATAACAATAAAAATTCTTACAAATAAATACAGAATGTGAAAAGAATGAAATAAACAAATTTATAATGAAAAGATAAATTAAAAAAAACAAATAAGTTAACACCTGGGCAAAACTAAGACATAGACAAATGGTTAACAACGACCTTCTCACGAAAGACTAAAAAGGTTTCCTACCTTAATTAAAACCAAGAACAATGTATATATTGAGAGCTGAATAGGGCAAAAAACACTTATAGTATTAAGCGTCCCAACAAACAAATTCTATTTAATTTTAGATTAATTAAAGACATGAGTCAAGAATGCGAGACACAGGTTTTCTACTACTAATTTGTCTCTGGTTAGCTTAGGGCAGCAAAAACATTTCGTAAATTAAAGAAGAAGTAAGAAATAAAGTAGCAAAAAAAAAAGCATGTGATAACCAAGGAAAAGCAGACGCAAAAATACTTCTTATCTAGAATTTCTGCAGTATAACAGACGCTCGATTCATTGACTAACGCATCCACCCACGCTTCCATATTAATATAAATGATCTTACTCTTTTGTAAAAAATTCACACACTTTTTTGTCCTTATTTGTTTCATTTGCCCAATAAACCTGCATGCTCACTAAAATCGCCATCACTTTGGTATTCGGCGATTCGCGAGGGGAATTTGTACTTTTTAGTTCATCAGACAAAGCCTTGTTGCAGACATCCACATAAAATAAGCTTTCGATATTCTAAAAAAGATATTGAAATTGAGAACAAATCAAAGCTAAGGAGAAATAACAAATAGTAAAATCTGTATGAAAAGGAAAGTCATCTATCAAACAACATAATTTGAGGCAATTCTTGTCATGGAAATGAAAAAAGGCCTTTTAAGCCTAAGCAAAAAGAATGGAAAAAAGACATGACTAAAAAAATAAGAGAGTAAATAAACAAGACAAAAAAATTTTTATTCCTAAACACTACAATCATATTTGTTTTCGTTCGAGGTAGATAGTTATGTAATCAAAAAGAAGCTATACTCTGAGTGGGGTGAAGAAAACAGAGTATAATTAGAATAATAAATATTTGAGACTTTTCCTTTTATTTTTTCTTTTTATAGAAAATTATAAAAAAGGAAAAAAGAGCTGAACCAACATAAATCAAAAACTAATTTAAGAAATCTAATTCAAAAATATTTTATACTATATATACTATATATTATATATACTATGTCTAGAAAAACTATATAATATATTTGTATTAGTTGAATTAGTTATAGTAAGATACTATGTAAAGTCTAAAAAAATTCTAATATGGAAAAAAATTATCCATAAAAAGAGTAAGAAAAAGGAGAATGCAAAAGTTAAGCTAAAACTACAACACAAAGATGCTCCAGCAACCCTTCTTTATTGACCATAGAATTTGAATTCACGAGACCTTTTATTTTATTTAAATTGGTGTACTTTTACATTGACCTAACTCCCCAGCATCTAACGCCAATACCTAAAATGCTGGAAGCAAGCCGAGTTCTTACGGGTTTACTTCTTCTCAAAAGTTATTTTTATTTATAACCTAACATTTAAGAACTCTATTTCTACGCGAAAGTAAACATCGTTGACAGAAAGAATCTATAACTATATACTTTTTTTAATACATTATATTTATATAAATTCAATAATGAAGAAGAAAAATGAAGGCGGTTATGATTAAGGTCCTATTAAAAATTAAAAAGAAAATAATAGTTAGAAGAATTAGAAAGGCGAAAAAATATTCAAGAAAATATAAGCACATATATAAGAAGTAAACCCAGGGGCTATAACAACAAAATAAATAATTAAAAAAAGCAATGAATAGAGAATCCACAAAACGATATGCACTCCTAAATTTCTATAATAATCAGGAACCCCAGAATATGGAGCATTTTTCACTACTATTTTGTAGAACGCACAATATGTTCTAAATTCCTAAAATGGAGAAAGGGGAGGTAGAAAGGTAAAATTAAAAAAGAAAGAGAAGAAAACGTAAGACAAAGAAAGCCTATATAATAAATTCGTAAAGAAATAGATTCGATTTATCGTTGTCAATGAACAATGTGCATTATATATACTATGCTATTTGTATTAAGTGTCTTTTTGCAGTTCTTTCTTGGTTTGGGAAAAATGCATACTCCTTTTCAAATTGTTTGTAATAAAAAGGGAGTTTAAAAATAAAAATATATTTCAAAAATGTCTTTTATATTTTTGCTTACATGGCGAATCTGTCGGTTTCTTGTCATTTCCTTGTCATTGAGTTTTTTCTATTGACTTGCTGTTGACTTTATGCAAATAGCTTTGAATTCTATTTACAGTACTAGAGACTGCTCTTTTTCGATTCTTTTAAAGCTTATATTATATATAGTTAAACCTATATTATATACATTTGAGTATTTAATATAGCCTTGCTTATTTTGTTATTACTAACTATCATAAGCTTTACTATTAGTTTATATTTATTTTTTTATAATTTACTATATATTTACTATATATGCATAATATTTATACTAAACTCGAGTATTTTCGATATTTTAGAACTTAAAATATATATATATTTTTTATTAATTATTAATATTATTAGTTAATTTAATTATATTGGTTATAATTAATTAGTCACTAAGCAATTACAATAAACAACATAGAAGTAATTTTAACTCTCTCCTTGTTGAAATTTTAAAAATAATATTAATTTTACACTTAGCCGCGCTTAAACAATTAATAACCTTACTAAATCCTAATAATTTATCTAAAAGATATCTTATGCTTAGAAGTTTTGAGAAAGTAATGTGGGTTTTTGGTTTGTATATAATTAATTTTTTAGTATTTCGGCATTAGAGTCTATGACTAATACTAGGGTTTGTGTCTGAGTGTTTCTATAAGTACTTTCCTCCAGCCCCAGCAAACCTGTAAAAGAAATTTTCTACAATGCACGCAGAAATCAGGTGCACCGGTCTTTTAATGAAAGTACTTCTTTTCCATGTTCGCGGAGCTGGGAAGAAGTCAAAGAGTTCCGAACCGAAACTCGTGTTCCTTCTTTACTCTTTTAGAATCTAGTTTAATGGTGGATTGGGAAGCAAAGGCCTTGTCTTGGACAGGAATAGAATGTGTAGAATGCGGTATAGAACGCATGTGTAGTCTCCCTTAATTAATAAGGAAAAAGGGGAATTTCAAGTAGATGAGAATACCAATCAATTGGAGAAATGGCACGAAGGGCTTGAAGTTTCAGATGCAAAATACCAATCTATCAGAGAGTTTGGATTCAGACATTGTAGAAAAAGGGACTGTTAGGAGAGACAGAGTGAAAGACAGGCGAAGTGAATGGGGTTGGCAGAATGTGGAAATGATTCCCCAATTACGAATCCGAAAAAAATAAGAAAAGAAGAAAACAAATACAGAAAGAAAGGAATTTAAGCCAAAAAGAAATGCGAATTCTTCTGAAAATTAAAGAATGGGAATGGAATGACTACGAGACTTGTTTTTGGACCCTGGGAAATTTTTCCTATTCCAAGGAGTCTTTCTTATTGCATTTTAGGTTCAAAAAAGAGAACCTCTTTTTTCTCTCTTTCGACTCGGGCAAGCGAATCTTTCTTCCTATCGGTCTTGACCTGAACCTTATTTCTGTCGGTCTCGTTCTGTCTGATCTTCCTCTGTCTATCTTCTTTCTAGTGTTAATCGACGTTCTTCTTCTCTGTTTTTCTCTTTCCGAGCCCTCTTCCTCTGTGTCTCTCTCTTTTTTCTTTTGTGTTTTTTATTTTTCTGCTTTTTTCACTTTGTGCTCGTTATTTTGTTTTTTTTTCTTTTACTTTTTTTTTCTTTTACCAAAAAGACCTAAAGGATTTCTTTCTCCTTGTGATTTTTTTCTTTTTGTTATCTTTCTGCCTTCTTTTATTATTTTTCTTTATACTTTCTTCAAGAATCTTTACAAATACGATGTATCATTATTCATCTTTTTAATCTTAATATATTGGAAACTTACTTCGTTGCTCTTCATTTAGCTGCAACAATTAGAATTTTTTTGAATTAATTGTTTCCTTAGAATTATTCTTTTTGGATTTGAAAGGAACAACTTCATTTTTTCTTTATTCCTTTTGAAATTTCATTAAGCCTTGGTGTTAGCGTGGCTGTCTGCTCCACAGGATTGATTTAGCATGGTAATAGTAATGACAATAGATCTTGATCTTAATTCTATCATTTCTTTCGATCAGTGACGAATTTCACAGCATTTCTATACGCCTAATCCTTTGAAGGGATTTTAGGCTGTATTTATTTTAATTTTGAACGGAATTGTCTCTTACTTTTTCTATACACTATTTTTACTTAACTTTAGAGATATGCCTACTGTGGATAGATAAATACTTTCTATTTTTAGGTTGGATTTAATAGTGAATCTTTTCTTTCTTGCTTTTTTCTATTCTTTCTTTTTTTGTTTTGTATAGTTCCTTATCCTCTGGTTTTTGCTTTCTGTCTTTTCTCGTCCACAACTTAGAGTCTGGTATTTATTCATTGAATTATGGGAACATGGAATTAATAGTGCACGGGGGCCTCTCTTTTAAATAGCATGGGAAGCAATGTTTTTTATATTCGAACGTGTCGGGGTTTCGTTTTTCCGGGACCTTCTCTTTGTTCTTTTCTGTTTTGTTCATTTCTTCTCTCTATGCTAACTTCGCTCTTTTTTATTTTTTCTTTGATTTATCTATCTTGTTCTTTTTGAACCTTCTTTTTTCGTTCTTCTTTTCTATTTCTCTTTTTGTCTTTTCTTGCTCGTCTCCTCTTTTTTCTTGTTTCCTTCCCCTCTCTTCTGTTTGTCCCATGAACATATTGACATAGCATTTCTTTTTTCTGTCTCTCTTCTGCTTTCGCTTGTTCTTTTTTTGTCTTTTGTTTTCTCCTCTCTCTCTTTTTTTCTTTCTGTTTTCTTATCATTTCTTCTCTTATTTTTCTCTTTGTTTTCTTTTTTGTTTATTCATCATTCCTCTGACTTCTTTACTTGTCTTTCTATGTCTCTCTTGTTTTCTGGGTTGTAAATCTGAAAAAGCTCTGGTACACTTGGGAAAAGAAATTACTAGTAGAAGTGTGGTATCTTTTCCTCCTTTGTTCGGCTTGTAAACTTTTTGCGACTTCTCCGTGTTGTGAAAGTAGGTCTGCGCGTTTTCGAGAAGGCAGACGTTGGAGTCAAAAAGCTCCTGAATAAAGGGACCGGGGGCATCGCATTGGTAGGAGGTTCAAAAACCTTGTGCTAGAGGAAGCATTTCAGATCGGTGTAGAATTTATTGATAAGTGACGGAATTGTCGTCATAAACCTTCTTGAAGTGTCCACTTTCCTCTTTTTGTTTGGACACAGAGTAGGTTGTTTCCGAGTCCGCAGGAACGCGGGCAGGCGAGGAACTTCGAAAAGGGGTTCGCGCCCTAATTACAAAGTCAAGATTTCGGTGACTGGGTGCCTTATTTATGTATTTATTTCTGTACTTAACTGTAGAATTTCTACATTTAATTCTTTATGTATTTATGTACTACTTGCTACAATTTTTAAATTTATTTATTTCTGTATGTATAGTCTACTAGAGGGAAGCCTCTTTACTTATTTCATTTAACGGCTCCTTTTTTTTTCGATTATTTGTAGTGAAGCAGGGCTGTTTTGCCTGATGGGGCGGAATTCAGGCCTCAACTATACGAATTTTGATCATCCGGAGCGCTCAGAAATATATTTTTCAATCAAAGGTCGGGACTAAGCCTAAACCAAGCGGGTAGAAACGAACATGCCGAGGTGGTTAGAATTGGTATGACGGGAAAAGTTTTTATCTATTTAAAGGAACAAGTGCTCCAAGTAATTGAATTAGGGAAATGTTTCGGACTGCGGGGAACACATAAGGAACAACCATCTAGTTGCTCGGCAACGTTTTACTCTAATGGGAGGATGTTTGCTAAGTAGAGATTTCATTGTAAAAATGGCACCGATCTAGACAAGAGCGAAAAGATTTCTAAGTTGTCGAGGACTCCTCGTTAGATATCATTATAGACAATACTATAAGATTCTGCTTTGGTCCATGGATGTTTTCTAGGGTATATAGATAAAAGAAGAAAGAATTTAGGTTAGAATGCCTTCTTTTCTTAGGGTTTAAGGTATTCGGGTAGAAAAGCTCTTAAAAGGGTTGTCTTTCATAAGCAGGGCCGAGAAGGTTTATTATATGTTGAGTCAATAATGGCAAGGAAACCCGAGAGGACTGTAGAATCTAGTTCGGTAACGGAGTTTTCCCAGTGAGTGAATTGGCACAGGTAAATATATGGTATTAATTTAATAATAATAAGAGAATTGTCACTAGCCAAAAAGAAGGTTCTTATTAGAATTTATTTTATATATTTCTTAGATTTAGTAGGAAGGCGTCGAATCAGATCGTTGAGTCGCATGTGTCAGTATAAGAAGTGGGTTAGAGGGTCCCGGCATAACATTGTACTAATCCCTAAATTACATTAATTTATGCATTTTGTACTATTTTAAATGTACAATGGAGTAGGCTGAAATATTAGATTAAAGTGTAGCCTAGCCTGGCTTGTGCACCCGTTTGGGATTCAAAGCGTTCGTGCCCGAAGCAGTTGCGCTCAATTATAGATTTTTCCACCTTCTGTCTTTGTGTAAGATCCCTTTCGTACGAATTTTGAAAGCATGAATAATTAAAGTTTTCTTAGCTCTTTTTGTTATAAAAGAAATAGTAGAGTAGAAATACGATAAAAATAAAATAGAAAAAAGAATAAGAAGAGAGAAAAGTAAGAAAAAGATGAAATAAGAAATTAGAACAAGAGAAAAGGACAGATAAATAGAAAAAGAGAGAGGGAAACATAGAGAAAACTCTACTTTCAAAAGATAGTGCTAGCACAAATAAGAACAAGATGTGTATTGTGTATATAGTAAATGGTTAAGAATATAGATATGCTGCAAAAGGTATTCCCGAGTTCTATTCTTTTCACAATGTTCCATTTTTCTTTGCTACTTTGTTTTCTTTATTTTTATTGTTTGTTTTGCTTTTTCCATTTTTCTTTTCTGATGACTTTTCTTTCTTTTGCTTTCTTGTGTTTTTATGGTTTTCACTTTTTGACGCTTTTTATCTCCTTTATTTCTCTTATTTTTTTTCTTTCTTCTTTTGCCCTTTCTTTCTATATCGACGGTATCTCCCACTTATTTTTCCTCTTGTACGTTTCTAATTCGAAAGAAATTTTTCTAATGATAGACTGAGGTTTGCAGAGTCTTGTCTACTATAAAGTTTTGATTTTTGGCTGAGTGTTGCTTTTAAGGATGGGCTTTGAAAGCGCGGTAATCTTTTTTTGATGCATCAACGTTATTCTGCTATAAGAAATTTCCTTTACATTTGTTTGTATTTTTGTTTCTTCTCTTTTTCCCTTTTTTGTTTTCTATTTTATCTATCACTTTTTTTTTGTTTTTCTTTCACTTACCTTTCTGCTTCTGCCTTCTTTATATTATTTCTTGCTTTTTTTTCGTACTTGTGATTTCTTTTTCTCTGACAAGCAAACTACTTCTTTCTCATTTATTCGTCAATTTCATGTAAGTGAAAGACTTGCTTTTTTAGAGAAGGGTTTAAACTGGGTTGGTGATTGGGAGTAGCTAGGATTTGGTTGTGGGAAGGGTGAATTTCCTTAATCTTCTCCTAATATTTTTGTATCATTTCTTTGGTTGTTTTTTTTCTTCTCCGTTTTCCGCTCGTTGCTTATGGATTCTCATTTTCAGACTTTTTATTTTTTTTATTCTCTCTTTCTTATTTTTGTTTTTTTGATTTCCGAAATTTTGTTGTCGTCTTTGCGGATTCCAAGACCCGCTAAAGATTGGTTACTTATACTTATAGTAATCGTAAAATGGATTTCAATTTTCTTACATTTACGGAGGGTTGTTTTATAGTAATTTTGTATTATAGAATTTCTTTGTTAATTGGTTGAAGGTTCGTTTCCGTGTATACTGTTTCTCATCGAGTTTCCGTTTAGAATCTTATTCGCAATTAGTTGCTATGGGGTAGTGGGGTAGTTGTTTTTCAACGATTTGGAATCCCTTTCAATTTCTTTAATCGAATTATTCTTACTTTTTTTATTTGTTTTTCTTTCTTGCTCTCATTTTCTTTTCTATATTTTTCGCTTTCTTCTATCTTTTCTCTCTCTCTTGTCTTTTCTTTCTTCTATTTTTGTTTGTTTTCGTTGTTTTTTGTTCCTTTTGCTTTTCTTTTTTCTTTGTTTTTTCTCTTTTTTGTCTGTTCTCTCTTCTTTATTTCTCTCTGCTTTCTCTTATTCTCTCTTGTCTTATTTTCTTTCTCTTTTTTGTGGTTTTTTTCTCTTCTTCTTTTTTCCTCTTTTTGATTTTTTGCTTTTTCTTTTTAGATTTTATATGTATTTTTGAAACTCCTTTTATCATTTCTCTATTTTTGTGAATTACCTGGCTATAGAAAGAACCCGTGAACATAGGCCTGGGATTTCCTCGGGTTGTGGACAATGTGATTTTACTCTTTCTTAATTTGTTTGCATCTTGTTTGATTTATCCCTGCCCTATTTATATATTTATATATAATAGCTTTATTACATTTTATTGGAACGTATTTTTGGAATTGTTTCTGCCGGACCAAAAAGGTTCGTTATTGCATTTTATTTGTATTTCTGTCTTGGAGTCTCAATTTCTGTGTATTTCGAATTCTTTTCCTAATCTGTTTTTTTGTTTCTATTTGCCGTTTCTCCGAGTTAATGAGTCAAGCAAGAGAATAAATAAAAGAAGAGTGGATCTTACTAATTCTAAACATAGGGAGATCTTTGTATAGACTATAATGTACTATAAAATGACTATACATTGGATTATACATCCATAATACGAAGTATATGCATTAAACACTCACAATACATTCACAAAAGACTGTTAATTATAAAACTAAATAAATACACTATTTAAAGCTATATACTAAAAAAGAACAATCGTTCCTATAAATCTAAAAACCAGTTTTTGAAATCCTGTTAACTAGAAACAAGTATTTTCTGTGACAAACTAGATAGAGTCGTTTCTGTAACAAGAGGAGTTTCCGTGATGATTCCTTTGTTTTCATTTCGAGAGGGAGAGGGTGAAGTCTTTCCAACTAGAAATCGAGAGTTAGTCCAAAATTCTCGGCAGTCTTTTAAATTTAAACAAAAAGGTTCGTCCATAGAAGGCTAGTCAAGCCATTCTAATTAGAGCAATTTTGGTTTGATATAGTTAATTTATGAGTAGTTGAGCTATACAAAGTCCTTTTAGTTGAAAATGTCAGGTATACTTTGAAAGGTAGTTCGAGAAGATCGTTGAATAAGAAAAAGGAGATAAGGTCATAATGATATCAAAGGCCTTGATAAGGCGAGAGAAATCTTTTGCTTTGGCAGAGGAGAGGGCTAGGAGGTTTTTAGATAGCTTTTCAATCAACAAGATATAAGTTCGATAGATGATTAATGAGACAGGCTCAATCAAAATTGAATCACTTTGAGTTTATGAAAAACAATTAAGGAAGTTTTAGTGTGAATAACAAGAACTAGCAAATGTAAGGGACAACGATGTAAATTGGGGTATGAAATCCGGAAATCATAAATCCAGTAATCTATTCTGCGTCTGCTTTGTTTTTATTATTATTTTTTGCTTTCTGATTTTTTCTCTTTCTCCCTTGTGTTCTTTATTTCTTTGTTTTTAATCTGATTCTTTTTCGGATTCTTCTTTGTCTTTTGACTTCTTTCTTATATTTATTCTTTGATTCTTTTTTCTCTTCCTCTCTTTTTATGTTTTCTATTTTATGCTTTTTCTTTGCCTCGTTCTCTGTGTCTCTTTATTTTTCTTTTCTTCTTTCGGTTTTCTGATTATTTTCCTATTTCCTCTTCTCTTTCAACTCTCTATTCTATCTCTTCTCTCTTGTTTTTTCTTTCTCTTTGTTTCTTGATTCTTCTCTTTCTTTGTTTCTTTTCTTTCTATTTTTTTCATGTCTTTAAATTCGTTTTTATTTTATATTCTCTTATTTTTGTTCTGATTTTTCTTTCTCTTCTTGTTATTAGTTTCTTTCTCTTAATTCACTTTCTTTTTTCGTTTATGTAGGTTTTCTATTCTCAGATTTCTTTTTGATGTCAAAGCTTTTTGATGTTAAAAGGGGTTTTTCTGTAAAATGCAATAAGAAAAGGAAGTCTTTTTACATGATTTGACTTTTTAAATAGACACATAGCATTTTTTTATTATTTTTTTTCCTTTGCATTTTTCTTTTCATTTTTGATTGTAACTTGACTTTCTTAATATTTTTTTATTTCTCTTAGAATTTCTTTTCCAATTAAGGAATTAACTCTTCGCGGGACTTTCTAACTTCTGTACTTCTCCTATTTTTGACGTGATTCTTTTCATTTTCTAAATTTTTTCTTTCGTAAACTTTTCTTCTTTTTTTGTTTGTCATGTTGTGACTGGCTTTTTTGTTTCGAATAGAATTGTGGTCTACGGGACTTTATGACTTGTTTTCTTTAAATTGTATTATTCAAATTTCGACCTTCCAGTCCTTTAAAATGGAATTTTTCGTGCTTTTCAATTATTTTAGTTCTTAATTGTCAAAAAAAAAGAAAGATTTTCAAGCACAAATCAAAAGTTTTCATACTCATTTTAGGATTCTTTGCTTCTCTTTTATCTTTTTTCTGCTTTTTTGTATTTTTCTTGTTTTTTTTTTTACTTTGTCTAGTTTTTTCTTGCTTTAGACCCTTTTTTATCCGCGGAAAGCGGAACCTTTTGCTCTGTTTTTCTGCTCTTTTTCTTTGTCTAATTGATATCACCTTATTTTTTTATTTCTCTTTTTTTTTCAAAATGCTTCTCTACTCGAGGTCCTTTTTATTTTTCAAGTTGATTCCCATTCGACCTTTCTATACGGCATTTCGGGGCAGGCTGCGCGATTAATTAATCGATTCTTTTTTTTTTTGAGTCGATTCCATCTTTTTATATACCATTACGTCTCTAAGCCCTTCTATTTTTCTATATTCTTAGATACGCCGTCGCTTTTTCGAGTCGATTCCATTCTGTCAAGCGAGGGTCGTGCGATCTTATATACGCAATACTTTTGGTCCTCTATTTCTTTTCTTTCAAGTAATAAACAACACTTCTTTCTCGGCGCCTTTTCCGAGACTTTGACACAAGGCTCTTTTCGATTCTTTTCTTTCTCTATTCCTTGGAATTTTTGGGGGTTTTCTTTTCTCTGCTCTTCTCCGGTGCAATATGGGGGACAACAAAAGAAGGAAGAATTAGTTCGTAGACATAAAAGTAGAAAGAGGAGAATTCATTATTATTTTTTCTTGTCTTTTTTATTGACAGAGAATAGACGACAACAACAGAAGTTAAAATTCGCTAGTAGCTAGGAGTCGGTCAGCATCAAGAGTGGACGATAACCAAATAAACTTTATTTCACGCAACTTTTCCTTTTTTCTCTCCTTTAGCTATCTTTTTTATTAACGAAACGATAAGAGTAAAGAAAAAAGAAAGACATTCAAATAAACAAGGCAGCAATAGCTAGTCTAGAATGTTTATTAGTAGAAGCTAGTATAGAGTGTACAGGGACGACAATAAAAGAAAGAAGAAATTAGTCTATTTGGGAATGGACGACAAGGAAAAATACTATCAATATGAAGGCAGAACTTTATATTGCTTGAAATCTCCGAGTAACTTGGCTTTGTTGACTCTTGTTTGCATGTTCTGTTTGTTGTCCGAGAATGGATGACAACTCCTCTTTTTATCTCTTCTCTGTCTTTTTTCTTTCTCCTCTCTTTTTACTCGTTTTCTTTCTTTTACTTATTTGTGTCTTCTCCTCTTTTCTCTTTCTTTTTTTATTTCGCGTTCTTCTTTCTCTTCTGTTTTTTCTTTTTTTGCTGACTTTTTTCTCTTGTTGTTTTCTCATTTTCTCTATGTTGTTTTTGTCTGACATTTTTTGATTTGTTGTTTCGTTTTTCCTTGTTCACCTGGGTTTTTCCGTGTTTGATATTTTGTTTTAGCGCTTTTTTCGTATTGATAGTAAAGTTTTTTAATTGTTTCTATTTAATTAATAGACTTTGCTTTGGCGCTCTTGTTCTTATTGAGAGTGTTTTTTCTTTTTTCGATTTAGCTAAGCTTAAAGGGTTTTGTGTTTTTGGTCTTATTGCTTATTGGGAGTAAATTTTCTGATTTCGTGTTTTTTCTCTTTGAGAATCTTTTTAGTAAGATTTGGTTTATTGTGCAATGAAGTTTTTGATTTATTGTTTTTATTTCTATATAATATAACATCCTTTGAGTAATATTTTGCTTTAGGTGAACGTCAACATTGCTTCTTCTGGTTTCCATGCAAGTTTTGTAATTTGTGATATAGCATAATAAGAGTCGCTTTTCTGTGTTTTTGTATTTTTTTCTAGTCTTTTTCTCAGGATTCTCTTCTGTCTTTTTTCTTTCTATTTTTCGGATTGGTTCTTTCTCTTCTTTTATCTTTGTTTTTCTTTTGTTTTTTCTCGCTCCCTGTCTGTAGCTTCCCCTTCTCTTTTTCTGTCTTTCTTTTTATATCTATCGATCTTTTGATTTAGACAAGGGTCTCCCTGTTTTTATCATTGGAGTAAGTTTTGCATGTATAAGAAACTCAACCTTTTTGTTTTTTGCTCGAATTGTTTACTAAGATATACTTTGTTATTTTTCCATATATAGAAAGGGGACTTTTTCTTTTTAGTTTCACTTTCTATATGGTGGAGAATAGACTGAGTAGATTTTGTATATATAGAAAAGGCAGACTTTATTTTTTCCTTCTTCGTGCTTTTGAATCTTTCGATTCCGCTTTTTCTGATTCTTTTCCTTTCTCTCTTTTTTTATTTCTTTCTCTTCTTTTTTCTTTGTCTTGTTCTCTCTTCTTTCTTTGTTTCTCTCTTTTTTTATCTTTTTTTAGTTGCTTGAGAATAGAGAGGATAATGGGTTCCTTGTAGGAGAAGTCCCTAAGTAAGTATGAAAAAAATATTTTGTTTAAGCCTAGTTTTTCGAGAAGTAGTGGGTTTGTTATTTTCTAATGAATTCTTCGGATTGACTGCTTCTTTGGACTGTGTATTCGATATTCCTCCAAAATACATCTTAGTTAAGATTCAGTTACCTTTTAAAAGTAATTCTTTAAGAAAGACCTTTCCCCGAGCTTGGAATGCCGCAAGCAGAAATAACATGTAAAGTACATACTTAGTAGACATTAGACGACTTTGTACTGTAGTTCTCTTCTTTCTTTGGTGGCAAGAGACAAGGAGTATAGTTTTGAGATGTAAGACCAACAGGATCAATTTTATATTTAAATTTGAGTGGTAAGTAAGTAGCTTCACTGTCCTACAAATTAGAGTGGACAGGTTCGCAAGGATCTAACACAAGAGAATAGAAAGGTTAAATCAAAGAAAAGAGAAGTAAGACAAGAGAAAAGGTAAGAAAGGTCAAAGACCGCTTCAACAAACCGAGGACAGCACTTCTTATATTATATACCAAAGCACTGCGGTGAAGTGGCCAGTTTCTCGTAGATAAGAGAAGTGGAAAGCAATTTATAGGTTTTTGACCCTACCCTTAAATAGAAAGTGAGTTGTCTTTTTCTATCTTCTTTCGTGAATTTGCGGGTTTTGTTCTATGTTTTTCTCTCATCTTTGCTTTTAGATGAAGTTTTGTACTTTTTGACTACGTTGGAGTCCATTTTTCTTTTTCCGATCTTGCTCTCTCTTTAAAAATAGGTTTAGTCGTTTTTACCCTATGCTGGAGTCGATTTCCGAAAATGTAAATTGATTTTCGCTTTCTTTTTAAAAACGGGGTGGACACTAGGAAAAATTCTACTTTTTCTTTTTGTATTCTTTAAAATATTAAAATATGTCGAATAACATGTAGGGGAAAACGTCCAGTTTTCATTTTTTTTGTTTTTGATTTTTACATGAAAAATGTCCTTATTTATAACCCTAGGGAGAATACAAATATTCTTTCTTTCCTTTGATTCTTCTTTTCTCTATTTTCTATCTTTCTTTTTTCTATGTCTTTTCTTTGGCTGCTCTCTTTCTCTTCTTTTTTCTTTGGTTTTCTTTCGCTCTTTTAGAACTTTTTACCTCGTTTTTTTTTTCATCACCATTTTTTCTCATTCTGAAGGAACCTTTTTTTTTCTATCTTATTCTTTTTTTGACTCTTGTTCCTATTTTTTTTATTACTTCATTCTTTCTTTCGGGTCTCGTTCTTTCTGAAAGAACTTTTTCTCTACATCTTCTTTTTTTACTCTCTTTTCCCTTTTTCTTTCTTTTCTCTTTTTATTATGTCTTCTAAGAAGGGCAGTCTGTACTGCATTGTATTGGTTTCAGGCACGGGGGTCCGGGTTATTTCTGTTTGATGGGAGAGAATCTATTCTGGTGGGCTCGATTAAGTAGGATTTAGGTTGCTTTTACTAATGGATAGTCTAGTGAAACTTTGTTCGAGTATGGGAAGGGACATTTATTTATGAGGAGAAGTAGAGGAACCACCTTTTTTCTCTATCTTGTTTTAATCATTCTTGAAGAACCCTTTTTTTTCTTTGTCTCTTTTTGTTCTATATTTTCTTTGTTTATTTTTTTTTCTTTAGTGGGACCTTTTTATCTGGTTCTTTCCGAATTTTGTTTCTCTATCTTACTTTTTTAATCGTTCTTTGCGGAATCGTTTAGACGGTTTGTCAATTAGTATCTGACTTAAGCAGCTTGCTCTGGTTTCGCTCTATGTCTATCTATAATTATTATATGGAATCTTTGTCTATTGATTCTTGTTTCGCTTCATATATACTTGCCGAGGAAGTTTACTAGTTCTTTCAATAGGATCCTAGGCCCGCTTTTGATTTTTTATCTGCCTTCCCTGTCTCGTATTCGACCACCACTGAACACAATAGCCGAATTCTGCTTGGATAGGGCCTACTCTCCTTTCTGGCTCTCCGAGATCCTCCGGTTTCCTTTTATATGTGCTAATTATGTCCTTGAGTTTGACTTATAGTATTTACGATTCCTATAGTATTGACAAATTATCTATTCGAATTCCGGGTCACTTACGTCTTTGGTTCAGTGGACTGCCCCAACAGATTAAATTCCATCCAAGTTTAGCTGAGTAAAACATAAGACAATTAGGGTCCTGCTGCTTGTAATAGCATGTCTGTCCACGAGCAGGGATAGGCATCGCACAGATCTTGTACTGGTAATGTCATGGTGCTTGGATCCGGTTTGGTTATTTCGGAATGGAATTATGCTAGATTTTATAGTGGAGCATCCGTGGTTGTCGTGAGTATTTGTTGGGCAGTGAAGAGTAAGGCTTGCGTCACCAGAATTATAAGAATGAAGTAATATGAAATCAAAAGTGATTCAGTATTTTGTCTCGTTTGTATCAATTGTAAACGGGAGAATTGGAAATTTAGATAGAGAAAAAGCAATGAAAAAGGGAGTTAGCAAAAGGCATAGGAGCACCTGCTTTGTCCAGTGTTCAATCCGCGCGATGTCTTCGTTCTCCTCTCTTTTTTTCACACCTTTCTGTTGATTCGTAACGTGATCGCTGTGCAAAGCTTCTGAATATGGAAATATAGGGACCCAGGCCTAAGATCCTTTTTTCTGCGTCTGGCTTAGTATTCTATTTCAAGTTTCCGTGATTCTTTGTCCGACTGACATATTTTTAATTACTAACTTCGGTTCCTCAGTTTCCTTTGGTTGATTCAAGAGAATGTCAAACTCAGACTAAGGGGCCTTTTAGGTTCCTGATCGCCAAGCTGCTTACAATATCACCGACCTTCGGTCTTGTTTACCTAGCATTTCTCTTTTTGGAGCCTTTCCTCTCCAATAATTTATTCCGCAGGGACAATCATCTTTACGGGTAAGATCCAATTTAGATGATTAAAATAGTCGGTAGGTTAAAAATACGCAAGGATTTCGTTACAGAATGGAGAGGTCTCTTTGAGTAAATAATGTTTTTGTTACATAATTTCCGGGCTTCTTCTCACTAAGCAAGGATTTCCTTATAGAAAATACTGGTCTTTTCTTTTCTTGGAACCCACATTTCTTTGGGTAGCTTTGATTTCCTTTCTTCTCAATGCCTTCTCCTGTTTTTTGGAACCTTCGCTCTTTCTCTTCTTTTTTATCTGAATTTTCTTTTTGTTTTCTTGCCTCTTTCTTTTGTTTTATCCTTTGACTAGAAGTTTCGTTCTTGCAGAACTTTCTATCTTTCTCCACCGATCTTTGAAATTCTCTTCTTCTTGGTCTCTCTTCTTTTTATTTGACTTTTTTTCTTGTCTTTTGTTTTTTTTCTTTCCTCTTCTTGTTTTTCAAGATCCTTTTTGCATCTTCTTTTCATTGGATCCTGTGGTCTAGTTCTTTCTGAACCTTCTCTTTCTTTTTTTTCTCATTCGTCCTTTCAGTCTTTTCTGATCCTTCTCTTTTGTTGCTGCTCTTCTTGTTGCTCTTTTTGCTTTTCTCTTTTTCCGCTGTTTCCTTTCCTGTCTTTGATTATACCTCTGAGTCTTATTTTTTTTGCCCCTTCTGCTTTATGACTTCTTTCATTCAACTTTTTGGTCTTTCTTTTTGTCTCTGCTTTTTCTTCTTCTTTCTCTTTCTTCTGTTGTCTTTTTTCTTCTTCGTTTTATATCTCCTCTCTTGTTTTGATTTTTGTTTTTTCTATTGTTTTCTCTTATCTTTGCTTCTCTTCCTGCTCCTCTGTCCTATTTCCGCTTTTCTCTGTCTTTTTCTTTGGTTGTTTCCGCTGGGATGAAAAGAAAGAGAAGTGTATCAGAGTCCATTTCTTCCTTAGGCCGCTGTCTAGAAAGAAGTAGGGTCCTCTGTCTGTCTAAGGATCTCGGTGCGAAGGGTTCCTCGTGGCTATGATGGAGTGGGATGTTTCAGATAGCTAGTGGTCTGCCAGAGTCGTTGGCGGGGCCCTTGGTTTGTCTAGTTGTGGAACTCAAGTGCCTTTCTGTCTAATCTCAGGGTCTCTCTCTGCCCTTCTTTATGGGCAACGCACAGGGGTGGCATTATTCAAATTTTTTCATTTCTTGGTCTGGTCCGTCTTTTAATTAGCAGTCTGCATTCATTTTTTGGGAGAATCCTTCTTTTCTGGGGTCGGTATTCCGGTTCGGTCTTTCCCTTTTCATTTAAGATTTGTACCTTTGATTTGGATAGGTCGAAAGCTGCATTTCTCGCCTTTTTATGTAATTCAATTAGTTATGTGCACGAGGAGGAGAAAAAAATATTCAAGTAGGTTTGTGATTTATTTAAAGGAAGTGACAGGTAGACGAAAACAGGAAAGTCCGGTAGGTAGAGGACAAGTAGGCAATAAGAAACTTACGATACCCCTGGTATTGACCCAGCATCCTTTCAAAGAGGTGAAATGGTCCTAGTTTGCAAATGGATCGGCGTGGAAGTAGTGGCTTCTCGTACTTGAAACAAGTCAACATGAGAATTTTTAAGAAGCTTTTATTCAGAATAAAAACATCTAAAATTTTCACTAAATTATTATATTAAAAATTTTTTATTCTTATTTATAGATTTAAAGTATTCAGGGAAAGATCGTTTTTATTTAAACATAATAAATACAATTCTATTTCTAAAATAAAGTTAAAATTACTCGTGAAAAATAATAATTTTAAACTTTGACGTTTCGTTTGCAAGGAATTTCTCTTTTCCAAAGACATTTCGAAATTTTTTGCATAATTAAAGAATTTTTTGCTAAGAAAAAAACAAAAAGCACCTCCTTGATTGTTGAAATGAATAAAGATGGTAATAAAGTAAAACAATTTTTAAATTTAAATAAACGAGATAAATATAAATAGATTTATCAACTTTGATTTAATCTCTGATTTTCTTTTTGTTCCTTTGTTGTTTTTGTGAAAATATTCTTAGTTTTAATAGTTCAACTTACTATATATTCTTTTTTCAAAATTTCTATTTTGCGTTCGCTCGCTCAACACTTTCGTCTTTCTTTTCATCTAACTATACTATTAGAATACTATTTCTCCTGGACCATCTTTCTCTCTGTCTTTATGTTTATTCTTTTTCGTCTTTTTTTATTTTTCTTTTGCCTTTTTTTGACTTTTCTTTTTCTATCTTTGGGCCTCGTCCCGAACTTTCTCTCCTTCTCTTTTAGCCACCCTCTCCTCTCTTTTTTGTTTTTGTAATTTTCTGTCTCTCCGTGCTTTATCTTCTGTTTGCCTAGATTCTGTAGTTTTATTCCTTTTATTTTGGCGGGAAGTGCTTCTGTGACAAGGAATTCTTTAAAAGCATGAATTTCTTACTTCTCTTAGCATCTATTTGTCTTAAGGAAATAAAACTCTCGTTCTTATTACTATCTATTAATAAGACAATATTTTGTGTTTCCTTGCCCGGCGATCCTTGATTAGTGGATTTTTTCTGTTTTGTTTCGTCTTTCTTTTCCGAGCAGTTTTTTGTTCCAATTGCTCGCACGTTTAACCCGGAAGAGTTTTCCAGGTGTTGGTTTTTCAAACTCTAGGCATGGATCTTCAGGAAGCTCTTTTCCACAAATGTGTTATTTTGCTGTTTACTTTACAGTGTTCCGAAAGCCTTCCCTGCTGGAGTCTCTAGAAGTAACACGAGGTTTCTCTATTCTAGGACACGAAGACATTATTATAATTATAGTAAAATATTTAGTAAAAGTGTTGTGGGCAAGGGTTGAATCTATTTATTTGTAGGGAAGTACGCTTTATCTAAACTAACTCACTAAGAGCGTTTTCGTATTAATAAAATACTATTAGTAAATTATAAAATAGAATCTTAATAATAAATCTTATTGTATTAATGTAATTTTTAATTCAATTTAGTTTATATATTTTAGTTTATTTATTTTTAATATAATAAATGTTTATTTTTTAATAAAATGTAATATATAATAATATTATAAAAAAATGTTTTTTGAATTAATAAAAAGTTAACTTTCGTTTTCGTTGTATTTGTATAGTATAAATTGTTAGATAATTTTGCTTGAAATCTCGGGGTCATTAGTTTGCATCTTTTTCTAGCAAGAATTTTTCATATTAATTTTTTGAAATTCTTTGTTCCCGTTTTTTCTCTGAATCTTTTTCTTTATTTTCTTTCTGAATTTTCTTTTTCTTTCTGTCTTGCTCTTTTTGATTTCTTTTATCTTTTCCTTTCTAATTGTTCTTTTTTCTCCTGTTTTTTCGGATTCTTTTCTTTTTCTTATGTCTTGTTTTTTTTCTTTTTTGTTTTTTATGTATTGTCTTTTCTTTTTTGTCTTCTTTTTCTTCTGTCTATTCTATGTTCTTTTCTATTTTTCTCTTTCTGATTCTGATGAAACTTTCTTTTTTCTGTCTTTTTGTTTTCTTCTTCTCTTCTTTTTGTTTTATTTTTCATTCTTTCTTCTTTGTTTTTTCTTATTGTCTTTTTATTTTTTTCATGTGCCTCTCTTTCTTTTTTTTTGTTTTCTCTATTTTCTGTCTCTACTTTTTGTCTTTTCTAGTCTAGCTTCTTTTTTTACTTTTTTTTGTTTTTCTTTGAGTTTCCGTCTGTTTCTTTTCTTCTTTATTTTATCTTTTTCTGTTTTTTGTGATTGTTTTTTCCTTTCTTGTAAGACTTGGAAGTATGGGTCTGACATATTAAGCAGAAATAAGAGGGGTTATCAAGTTTTGGATCTAGGACAACATTCATGGGAAAGTTATGAACTAAGAGCAATAGAATGGAAATAAATATGCATCAGAAGCGACTTATTTTCGTGGTTTAATTAGGTTGAGTCGTTCGTTGTGGCCCTTGGTAGGCCCGCCCTAATCCTAACGATTGATATGTATATCTATATATAAAGTAAATAAGATTTAAGTTTATGCCAAACAACCATCTTCCTACCTACCCCTCTTTCATGTTCTCCATTGGTTTCCCTTTTTTCTTCTTTTATTCTTTGTCTGATTTTTTGCGTTTTTCCTTTTTTTCTATATTTTCCGCACTTTGTTTCTTTGTCAGTTTTTTTGTAGTTGTATTTTCTTATCTCTTCTTTTTTCCCTCTCTGTACTTTATTTTTTATTTCTTTTTTGTTGAATTTTCTTCTTTTATTATACTCTGCTTTTTCTTTTCTCTTTTTTTGTTGTTCCGTAGTTTTATGTCTTTTTTTTCTTTGCATGTTTCTTTTCTTTATTATTTTTTTTTCAAATTCTTTCACTTCTTGCTTTTGTTTGGAATTTCTTTTCTTTCTTTATCTTTTTTTCTCCTCATATTGCTCCTTGTTCTTCTCTTCTTTTTCTTTTTGTATTTTTTGATTCCTTTTTTATCTTTATTTTCTTTTATTGTTTTCTTTCTGTTTTTTTTCTTGGTTTTTTCTCTGATTTTTTTTCTGTTGATCTTTTTCTTCTTCAAGTTTTCTCTCTTTCTTTTAATTCTTCTTTTCTTTTTCTGATTTCTTTGTATTCTTTTCTTTTTGTCTCCTTTTTTCTCTGACTCTTTTCTCTCCTTTCTTTCTCAATCTTTTTGCTTCTTTATTTGTTTTTGTGGAATTTGTTGTACTTTTTTTGTATTTTTTTTTCAAATTCTTCTCTTTTTTCTTTTTTGTTTCTTTTCCTTTTTTTCTGCCTTTTTATATTGTTCTTTCTTTTTACTTTTCTGCGTGAGATGTAATAGGGGTCGGGCTTTTCTCTTCTTCTTCTTTCCAGGATTTTTTTGGACTTCTTTTCTCTTCTTCTTCTTTATTTCTATTTTTTTCTTTTTGTCTTCTTTCTTTGGTTTTCTGATCTCGCTTTTTTTCTGTCTCTTTCTTTTATTCTTTCTTCTTCTCTGTTTTTTCTCTTTTTTCTTGTTCTGCTCTTTTTCTTCTCTTTCTGGTTTTCTTTTTTTGTTTTATTTGTTTGTATTTTCTTTCTTTTCTATTTCCTCTATACGGAATTCTATCTTTCTATACACCATTCTCCGACTCTGGCTCTGATTCTTTTCTTGTTCTTTATTAATTTTTAGATTGACTTTTTCCTGGCAGGCAGCCTTTTCTTTATTAGTTGAATTCTCTGCTTCCTTTTTGGTATGTAGAAGGAGAGTCTTTATTGTTTGTTTAATTTTTACCGGACCCTAGAATCATCTTAGTTTTCATTATCCAAAGTTTCCATTCATTCAATTATATACGATACGTTATATCATTTATTTGATTAGTTCTTTTAAGTATATGTTTTTATAATCACGATTATTATTTATATACATGGTAGATTTGCTTTTTTTCTTTTTTGTTCTCTCTGTCTCTTTTCTTTGTTTCTTACTTTTGAAGAGGGACTGGGTGACAACGAAATCCTCTTTTTTCTCTTCCGATCGTTCTTTCTTGTTATCTTATTTTCTTTTATCTCTTTTTTCTTTGATTTCGCTAATTCTTTTCTCTCTCCTCTTTCGGACTGGTATTTTTTTCTTGCTCTTTTTTCTTTCTTGTCTCTTTTTTGTTTTTCTTCTCTACTCTTTTACTTTCCTCTCTTTTATCCGCCGCTCGCTTCTGGCATTTCTTTCTCTGGTCAATTGTACCGTGCTTTATATTGGAATCAATTATTTTACCTTCTTTTTTTGATCCTTCTTTTTGTTGTAACCATTTCTAGACAGTTTTTTGTTTCGTTAGACTTTTTTTATTTCTTTTCTTTTATGGAATAACTTGATTGTTGTGGATTGTTTGCGGGACTTTCCAGTACTCTTTCTTTACTTTTTTTATTTCTCTCTATTTTTTCCCTTTTTGATTTATTGATGCAGGCACTCTTTATTTTATTTCTATACAAAATTCCCCAGCTGTTTTGGAAGAGTCTTGATTTCAGCATTCATTCTAGATGCAATTGTTTGCTGGACTTATATATATTTTTCTACTATTTCTTTTTACTGTATTTTAAATACAAAACTCCTTTTTCCCTACTTCATTGCTTTCATAACTTTTGGACTTCTCTCTCGTCCTCGTGGATACTTTTCATTTTGCGAAAAACACTCTTATTGACTCCATACCTTATTTATCCTTCTTATGTTTTTCTGCTTATTCTTTCTGACTTCTTGGTCAGTCGGTTATTTGACTTCTCTTTGTGCTAGTCTTGTGATTTTTTGTTTTCCTTCTTGTTTTGGGAATCCGGTTGATTCTTTTTGGCTTTCCTAATTAGTAAAAATGATTAGAAAATTACTTCCTTTAGTTTGCATTATTTGTTTTTCTTCTTTATTGATCTTACTGTTTCTTTTTCCAGCTCCTTCCATCCCAGACTCTCAGTCACTTTTGGATGTGCTAGAATAAATATTTCTCGTATGGAAAAAGGGTCGTGCTTATTTCTTTCTAGTATAGGTGTAAATTCCGAACCCCTTCCCAGAGTATGTTATAGTAAATAAATGGTAGGCAAAGGAAGCTACTGCGGTTAGAATAGTATTGATTCAATCTTTCTGTCTGAGTACGGGCCGGCCCTTTGGATCTCGGTTACTGATCTGCTCTCGTTCTTCTGCTCGAGTTTCGGTCTTTTTTTTTTTCTGTCTTTTCATCTCTTTCTTCGTATTTTTTTCTCTTTCTGTTTTGTCTCTTCTCTCCTTGCTCTCTTTTTTTCCTTGTTCGTTCTTTTGTTCTTTATTCCTTCTTTCTTTCTTGTCTCTTTATGCTGTTTTTTTTATTTTCTTGTTTTTTCGTCTTTTTTCTTTCTGTCTTTTCTTTTGTGTTTCTTCTTTTTTATTTCTTTGCTCTCTTTTTTTGGGGATCTTTCTCTTTCTTTTTTCTTTCTGTTCTTCTCTCTTTTTCTTTTGATTCTTCCTCTCTTTTTTTGTTTTCTTTTTGATTCTCTATTTTCTCTTGTTCTTTTGGAACTTGTTGTTCTTCTATGTTGTTCTTGTTTTACTTTTTTTACCTTTCTGGATTCAACGTTGTTCTTTCTCTGACTTCTTTTTTCCTATCCTTCTTCTTTCTTTATTTTTCTCTGTCTTGTTCTCTGTCTTTTCTATTTTTTTACTTTTTTTCTTGCGCTTTCTTTTTCCTCTTCTTTTTTGTTCTTTCTGGTCTCCTCCTTTCTCTTCTTTACTGTTTAGAACTTTCATGAAACTTTTTTACTCTGGTTTTCTTTCGTTCTTCTTTTTCTTTTGTTTTCTCTCTTTGTCTGGGCTTTATTCTTTTGGAACCGTTTTTCTGTCTCCCGCTCTCGTTCTTTCGGAACCTTCATCATTTTCTTCTTTGTTTTATTTTTTCTCGTTCTTCTTTTCTTTTTTTTCTCTCTTTCTGCTTTTGATTTTCTTAATCTTTCTCTTTTTTTTTGTTTCTTTTTTTGGATTATTCTTTTCTTTATTCTAAAATTCTTGTTCTTTTCTGTTTTTTTCTTTAATTACATCTCTGCTCCTTTTTTTACTTTTCATTCGATCCTTTACGTCTCGTTCTTTCTTGGCCTATCGTCTTCGTTCCTTTAGAATTTTCTCTTTTGGAATCTCTTTCTTGTTCTTTTCTCTTTTTTTTTGTTCTTTATCGATCTTCTTTTCTTTCTTCTTTCCCTCTCTCTCTTCTTTCTCTTTTTTTGTTCTTTTCTCTCTTTCTCGGGATCTCTCTTTCTATTTTTCTTGTTTTTTCTTCTTCTCCTTTTTGCTCTTTTTTATTCTTATTCTTTGCTCTTCTTATTCTTCTTTTCTCTCTTTCTTGTCTCTTGTTTTCTCTTGTTCTTTTGTTTATGCTCTCTTCTTTATCTTTTCTTTTGGTTGTTCTTTTTCATTCTTGTCTCTCTTTTCGTTTTCTTCGTTTTTTCTCTCTTTTTGTTTCTGTTTTACTTTTGCTCTTTTCTATGTTCTTTATTCCGCTCTTCTCTCTTTCTTTTCATTTCTCTGACTTCTTTTCCTTGTTTTTCGTATTCTTTTTCGTGTAAAGGTTTTTCTTGTTTTCATTCTTTTTTGCATTCCGGGGATTGTTGGAGCTCGCTCTTTTTGTCTTTTCTTTCATTTCCATTCTTTGTAAGCTTGGATTGGATCCTAGATATTCTCAACGTCTCTTTTTTTTTCTTTTTCTCGTTGTTGGTTTCTTTTTTTCTTTTTTTTTCTTGTTGTCTTTTTTGCTTCTTGTCTTGTTCTTTTTTTTCTTGTTCTCTTTTTTCTTTCTTTTGGTTTTTCTTTCTCCTTTTTTTATTTTTTGTTTTCTATGTTTCTCTTTTTATCTCTGCTTTTTCGCATTCTCTTTCTTTCTG
>JAYMSL010000048.1:0-59763 GCA_036897195.1 Plantago coronopus
TTCTTCTTTATACTTTACTTTCTTTTTTTATCTCTTCTTTATTTGTTCTCTGTTTTTGATTCTTTCTCTTTGATTCTTTTTATCTTCTTTCTTTTTCCTTTTTGTTTTATTCTATTCGTGTTTTCTGTTTTGTCGACTGGTTCGATGCTCTTTCACTTTTTGTATTTCTATTCGCACCGCTCTTTATTAAGTATGTTTTCAGTGTTTTTCTTTGTTTTGTGTTTTTTTGGATTAATTTTGAGTTTCTGCTCCGGTAGGATTTTCTTCCGTGATTTCTTTTAAACATTGGATTTTCTTTACTCACGCGTTATTTGCACTCTGTTGATCTCTTCTTTATATTCTTTGAAAGTGGCGAAGGAGTATAAAGAAACCATAAAATTGTAAATAGGCATAGGTGTTACATTCAAGTAGGAAATCCGGAAAACGGATTTCTCTTTTTTAGTTTTAGTTAGATTATTCGTATAGTTATAGTAGTTAATCGGAGATTTATTTACTCATTAGTAAGTTTAGTTTAGGAAGAGACTCAGTTAGCGTGAATTAAGTTAGTAATTATAAAAATAAATAGAAATTAGTAAGTAATTGATATTCGGGAGTATTTTGTTCTTGTATTTTTCCTTGTCATTCTTATTTTATTATTCTAAATCCTATCTTTTCCTTTGAAATATGTATATTTAGAAAAACTAGCACAAATAATTCGTAGAAGTATATATCGACTTAACCCTGGTATATAAAAGACAGGGCTTTTGCATTTTTTATCTTTTTCTTATGCGTTTTCTTTTACGCTGCTGCGAGCGTACGCTTGACGTACTCTTCTTTAACGACGTCCTTTTGTGGGACTGAAAGAACGTTCCCATAAGAATGCTCAATAGCTCCTAGCTTTAAAGAGCGTAATTCTTTTCCGGTAATCTTGGCAGGTTTGCTCCGTGAAGGGATTCGTTTTCTAAATGCGAGGGGTTATCAGGTCAAGGGGTGGCTTTGATACAAATTACTTTTTTATCATTTAAATATTCAAGCTTGTATTTTAATTATAATAAAGTTTATCGGATTGATTGTACCGAGGCTTTGGCTAGGGTTTCTTCTTTACTTTCACTTTAAATAAGTAATTTTCTCGCAACCCTTCTTGAATCTTGTGTGCGAGAACGCCTACTTTTCTTTAAAATTAATTTGTTTTTTCAGGGCAGGGTTTTCGAATTGGAAAAGTTCTCTTTTCTTAAGAATTTTTCTCTTATTTTTATTTGTACTTGGTTCCTTATTTTTCAAAATTTTATTAGATTTTAATTAAAAATACTTCAAGGTAATATTTATTAGTCTTAAAAAAGAATAAATCTATTTACTGGCTTTCGCCCAAAGTCTAAGAAAGATACCCTTTAATGTTATTAGTCTAATTCGTATGAATTAAGGTGGGTGCATCAGTCCCAAATAATTATTTATCCTTATATGAGTTTTTATATACTTATATAGTATACAACAGAGTACTTCTTAAAATTATAGACACTTTATTAAAAGGAGTTTTCTTGTTAAGTTATTTTGGTTTTATTAGCTTCTGGTTCCCGCAATCAACTGCTTCTCTCTGGCAAATATTGTCTATGTTGTCTTTGAGTAGTTTTTTCTTATCGCCTCTTTTTTTCTAAAATTTGCTCATGAAAGAGGTTTTTACTTTTTGATAGAGAATTTTTACGAATTTAGATTGACAGCTTTTCTCCCTTGTCCATTTGATTTCTCTTTTTTCTTGTTTTTTTGAATATTTTTTTCGAAAATATCCTCGGAGTTTATTTCAAACAATGTTTTTGTGAAATAAAATGCTTTTCTTAGTAAAAATTTCTTTTTGTGGACTAAACAAGCATTCCAAAAGGTTCTGGCATGTGATTTTCTTTATTATTTCTTAATTTAATAATAATATCGCAAAAAAAGAACTTTAAGCTTAGACAATTTATGAATAAAGAATTTCTTTTATATTGGTATTGGTCGGGATAATGGTTGTTCTTCTTGGTTGGTGCTTGTATGATGGCTTGTACTATAATTAATTATATATATGTATATTAGTTCTAGAATTATTGGAAGAATAAATGGACATCAAAAACCCTATCTCAAAGGAGATCATTAATCACTGAATGCTTTTTTCTATCCGTGTTTTCTTTTGTTCTTTCTCGGACTTGTTAATTTTTTTTTGCTCGATTCTTTCTCTATTTGGATTATCGGTTTCCTTTCGAATTATTTTTACTTTCTTTGTTTTGCTTAGTATTGTTAGTTATCTACATATAAAGTAATATATGTTATTCTAGTGAATGCGTTCTTTTCAAAGACTTATATTAATGTTCTCTTTTAGTGTATAGAAAAAGTATGGCAATTGTTTTATTTCGACAGCGTGCACGGTTTATTAAAAAGTATTTTGATATACCCAAACAACCTGAGTTGGCTTCTTGAAAGTATTCATTTTTAAGCTATTGTTAAAATTGATTGAAGGAAATCCTTTATACAGTAGAGTTATCGGAGTCTATTTAAAAGCAGAAAAGAAAGTGCGTAAATAAAATGAGTCTATATAAAGGTATTTTTCAATGCTAGTTTTCTTTTTAGATGTTTTTGAAAAGCCTTTATAATATGGTATATCTTTAAGCTAGATGTAATATTATTTTCGAAAACATATTATTAATCTATAGTGACTACGAATCATTCTAAATATACCTTTAAAACGTATAAACACCCCTTTCTGTATTTCGTGAGTTAGCAACGACCTTTAATTTTTAATTAAATTAAGCCTGATAAGAAATTGAGAAGAAAATAGCTTGGAGAGGAGATAATGAAATAAATAAAAGAGCTTTGGATAACAGGGGAAATTATTTCTTCTATCAAAAATAGAGTTTGACTAATGATATTAGAGTTTTTCATTATAATTTTATAAAAAGAACGAGAATCCTCATTCCTTATGAAATTAAGTAGAATTCGAGGACATCGAGGAGTGGAGAGAAAAAGGAAAAAAATTCCTAAATAAAAATAGTAAGAAAAATCTAGACAATAAGACAGAAACATTCTAGAATCCCCGAAATTACTACAAAGAAGAAAAGCACAATATTTATAAGAAGCAACGGAGTCTATCTATATCGTAAATAGCATTAATTGATTTATTTTTAACCATAAAAATCCAAGAAGTAGACAGCAAAGCAAGTGAATAACAAAAGTAAAGATATTTAGAAATCAACGACAAACAAAATATTATTTTATTGGATAAATAAGCACTTGTAATCCTTCAGTAATAATTCATTATATGAACATTAATCATAACCACCTTGGGATTGGGTAGGTTTTTGTTTGTAACTCAAAAAGAATGCAAAAATAATAAAAATAATTGTCGGCTATTTCTATATAATAAATATTAATAATTAAACAGGATTAATAATAAGTGTTTCCATGCCATTTCCTTTCACAAGGCAGGGTAATTGTAAATTACTAAAGCGAAGAGAGAATTCGTAATTAAATATCAGAATGAAGAAGAATAACATTTATCAATATCAAAGAGCTTCTAGAGAAATAAAAACTCTTAACAACGATTCCTAAAAATATCCAAGCAATAAATAGACTAATTATTAGTCAGAAAAGCTTCCTGAGTAGGAACTCGCTACGTCATTTTAGCATAATATATAAAATGGAGAAGATTTTGGAAACAATCTCCTATATCAATTTTTATCTTAATTTATTCCAAAAAAATAGCAAACAGGCAAATTTTTCTTTCTATTAATTATTATAGTTAAGTTAGTACTAAAAGTATATAAGAAATCGGACATTCTCTTTGACGAGATCCTTTGAACCTAGAACAAATAGTATGCAAACCGATGACATAATATTTTAATTTATTCATATAACAATGACGAAATAATAATAGAAAAAAGCAAAAGATAGAAACGAGATATAAGTTTTGTAAAGAAATCATTATAAGTAATTATTCTAAAATATATTATTGTATATAAATTGTGGTCAGTTAACTTAATTTTGGAATACATTGAATCAAATAAGGATTTTTCCATGTAACCTCTATTAATAGATGCAATCTATGTTAAAATAACAATTATTATTAATTTAAGTAAAAAAATCAAATAAATAATAAAGATTCATAAAAGAAAAGAAAGCATAAAACCTAAATTACTACTGTAGTAAGTAAATATTATTTAAATAATAATAATATTTTCGTGAATAACAATCTCATGTTTTTATTAAAAATAAAAAAAGCATTTGTTCAAAAATAAGAATAAGGATGTAATCCTAAATGATAGTTTTTTTACATCGAAAGGGCTGTTCCCAAACAGAATTAGAGATTTCAAATAAACATAAAACGTGTAAGTAGAACAAGCAGAAGTGCTATTTTCCTTCGCGAATACGCGGATAGAACACAAGAGTTGCTTCGGTAGAAATTTCAACAAGCAATAACAACAGGAACTCCCAAAATTAGGTAAACTTAGGGAACAACAGAAATTTCTTTGATGGAAATTTTTGCTAGAAAATATAAGGAAAGCTTGAGCCAACACGCATAATAAGTATTATTGCATATCTATAATAAGGAACTGTAGTCCTTAAATTCTATTTTTAAATAGTAAGTCGAAATATAATTAAAATATTAAACTTTAAATTAAAAAAACAATAATTAAAAAAACAAGAAACTATAATAGAAATTTTACATTTTGTTCAAAGTAATGGACGAGAAATGCAAGCATAATATATAGGGTAGTTGTCATGTCATAACAAAGGCTACGTTTTCCTGCAACGAGCATAATAATTTAAGTATTTTAGTAAAGTTTGGCTAAACAGAGGATAATAAGCCAAATAAAAATTATTGACGCTATTACAAAATTAGACTATTAAATATAATAATCTAGAATACAAAAAAACACCTTTATTGTAATTAAAAATTAATTATAATTAAATATTGGATACATTATTTACTAGTTATTAAATAGACATTTCTTTTATTATTATAATAAATAAGGAAAAATAAATTAAAAAATAGAATTAAAAAAATTAATTAAAAACTACAGTTATATTCTAATTCTATACTATTTTTTATTAATTTTATGAATAAGAAAGCAATTCATTTGGATAAAGCGTACGTCCAAAAATACAAAGAAATAGGTTCAAAGACTAAGGAGATTTCTCTTGTTTCCAAGCTTCTTACTATTTTTAGCTGTATATTCCAGAGTCGTTGAGTTCTTACAAGAGAAAAATTTGGGGAGAGCTAAAAGAGCGCAAAGAACGCACATTCATGAAAAAAGAGAGAGATTCGCGGAAATCCATGAAAGGAATTTAAACAGAGAAGGGAAAAGGATTTAAAATGGGCACTAGACTAGAAGTGTGAGCTATTTGAGCAAAGAACTTCTTAAACTTGACATGAAAAATCTGCTGCTCAAAGACCTCTGCTTACCAGAGAGATACCCAGGTTGTCTTTTTTGAAGAAAACGGGAACAGTAAGAGCAAGCAAAGACTTTGCTATAAAGCATTCCTTTCTAACAAATAAATAGACAAAAATAAGAGAAGATAAGTGCGAAGTTCTTGATTTTCAGGGAACTCGCCGTCAAAGAAACTTTTCCGGAGTAAACACAACTATGGGGCTTCGTGCGGAGTTTAAGCAATATATTTTATAATATATATATATATAAAGGAGTCAGAGAAATGTTTCTAAGCAAACAGATGCTCGGCGAGAGCTAGCCATAGCAAGATTTGCTAGAGAAATGTTTCCTTGTCACAGAGCAGTTGTTTGGAATAGAGAAGAACAGAGAGGACTTGCCAAAGAGAGATAGTTGGATAAGAAGAAAGAAGATAAAGCAAACAAATCAGGAAGAAGAAAAAAAGAAGATAGAAAAAAGGTTCGGAAACTATGAGAAGAAAGAAAAAAGAATAGAAAAAAACAAGAAGTATAAAAGAATGAAAAGAAAGCAAAAAAGAAAGAAAAACAATAAGAGAACAAAAAAAAGAGGATTCCTTCTGAAACACAACAAAGCGAGAGAAAGCAAAGAGATTAAAAAAAGACCGAAATAAAGAATAGAAAAGAGATTCAGAAAGAAAAATGAAATCGAAAGAAGAAAATAAAAAACTAGCTACCCCAAAAATAGAAATAAAACAATAGAACAAAATAGGAATACTCCGAAATAAAATTAAATATATAGGTATAAGCTACGAAAAGAAGACATCCAAAACTCAATCAGAAAACCTCATTAGTAAAAAATGATAGACTTACCTTGCAATAAACGAATTTTACTACACTTAACTAAACCTAAAAAGAATTTCCTAGTTAAGACATACCGCGAACACATCACAAAATATTCTAAATACCAATCCTAAAGATCGAAAGTCAAAAATTCAAAAGGAGGGAAAAACAAAAAATTAAGAACAACAAGAAAAAAACAAAAAGAGAAAAGAAGAGAGAACTAAAAAAATCATAAAGAAAAAGATTATAAAAAAGAGAGAGGAAAAAACAGGAGAGAAAGAAAAAGGCCCCCAGTCAACCCTCTTCAAAAGCAAAGTGTAAAGAAAAAATCTGAGAAAAAGAAAAAAGAGAAACAAAAATGAAGTCTTACAAACAAAGAAGGAGCAAACAAGAGACAGAGAAAATAATAAAAAGAAATATAAAAGAAGGAAAAACACGAAGAAGAAAAGAAACCCCCCCCCTTTTATACAAGCGTGATAAACCTATAAAAGAAATTCCAGACAAAGGGCAAAGATTTATCGGATTCTAATTATGTCGTATTTCGGATGGGCAAGCACTTTCGTTACCAATAACCTACACTACTATCTTATTGACAAATGGTTTCATATTCTTTTATTTATTATTCAAATGTAAATGGATGCTAAGACACCAAGTTCACAGCATACGAATTCTATTTCACTTATAGATTATCGATAGATAGATAGATAGATTCTTTTTTGATCTTCTTTTTTCTTTTATTCTAGTTTTCTATACTTTATGTTGCTTCTTGTTTTTATTATATTTTAGTAATAGTAAAAAGTCTTAAAACTTGAAATTGCAATGTAATCTATATGCTAAATCTTAGGCAATCTTGCTTTTTTATTTTTACATTCTATTCTGTATACAAGTTTCCTAGGAGCTGACAACGATGTTTGGGTGTGTAAAAGAGTCTCCTTTCCAGGCCCCTCAAATTAAACGGGGGTACTGCATTCTATTTTCAAAAAAAGTCTAGTGTGGTAGTGAGTAAGAATTTCTTACCGAACTTAGAATAGACAATAAAAAAGAAAAAAAAAAGATAAACAAGAGAAGACAGGAGATAAAAAAAACAAAAAAGAATCAAAAATAGAGAAAAAAACAAGAATGAGAAAAAGCAAACAAGAAAAAAAAAGAATAATAAAAAGAGAAAGGAAAGCAGAAAAAAGAGAGAAGAAAGAATAAGAACAAAAAAGGAGAAAACAGAAAAGAAACCGAGAATGAAAAGAAGAAAGAAAACAAAAAAGAAACAAAAAGAGTAAAGAATGAGAAAAAGCTAATGGAAAGAAAAATAATAATAATAAAAACAAGAATCGGAAGAAAAAGCGAAAAAGAATCAAAGGAGGAATGACAAAAAAACGAAGGAAGGAGAAGAAGATTAAAAAAACAAAAAAACTCTGAGAAGAAACTAAAAAGAAAAAAAAGAGAAAGATGAAAAGAAACAAGAGACACAAAAAAAACATTAATACAAAAAAGAAGTCTTAGTTTAGAAAAGAGATAATTAAGAAAAAGATTTAGAATAATAATAAAAAGACAACCAGCCCATACTAGAAAAAATAACGACGCTTTCGTTCAAAAAGTATTCCATCATTAGTCCAGGACAAGATGAAACCACAGCAGAATGAAAAAGGAAAAAAAAAGAAAACCTCCTCCATACGGGCAATCCCCGCCTCTACACCATTTCGCACTAAACCATTTCATAGGCGATTATTTCACTATTTCAAGAAAACAAATGCCCGCAAGACAAGGAGAGCGACAAAAAAAATCATGAAAAGTGGAAACTCCCACTCCAAATACATTTTAATTGCAAAAAAGCTTAAAAGTGCTTTGGAAAAGAATAGCTCCTCGCATACAAAGTATGGCAATAATGACAGTATTAAAAACGTGCAAACCTTCTTACTCATTCTTATAATTTTCTATTGAAAGAGAATTGACAACAAAGGGAGGGTAGAAAGAAAAACAGAAAAAAGACTAAAGTAGAAAAATGGAAGTGCACTGCCAAGACGAAAGAAACCAAAAACAAGTAGAAAAAACAAGAAACGAATAACAATAAAAACTTGGACTGAAAAAAGACAAAGAAGAGAGAAAAAATAAAAGACGAAAACAAGAGAAGATACAAAAAAGAAAGAAAGGACTGAAAAATAAAAGAAAAAATGTCTTGAATTTTATCATCCAAAAATCTCAAAAGTAAGAAACAGATAAGAAAAAACGAGCGCAAATGAAAAAAGAAAAGAGAACAAAAAAGGAAAAAAGTTATTGTCGTCAAAAAAAAAACACAGACAGAAAAGCAAACAAAAAGAGGAGAAAACAATGCAAAAGAAAAACAAATGAGCAAGACCTTGTTGTCGTACCTTCTCTACAAATAAAGAACAATACAATATTGTAAAATCAAAAGAAGCTAGAAGAGTCGTTGTCGTCTATTTCCGAGAGAAAGAAAAATAATTAAGAAAAAAAAACAAAAAGGGAACCTGCAAGCGTGCCATATACATTTTTAAAGTTCTAGTTTCACATATTATTACAATATATAATACAATCCGGAAATGGCAAATAACCCCTGGGATATTGCGTATATAAATACAAAATCGCATTGCATACTTTCTTTGTACAAGCCAACCTATTCTATTAATAGATAATGCTAACAGATACAAAAAACGAGGGTCATAAAGTGAAAAGACAGAGAGATGCAGAAGGACACAAAAAAACAAAAAGAAAGAAGAACAACAAACCAAGAGAGGAAGAATAGAGAGAGCAAAAAGAAACAAAAGAATACAAAATTTAGAGAAATATAAATAAGAGAGGAGAACAGAGACAAAAGAGAAGCGAAAAAGATAGAAGAAAAAATAAAAAAAAGAATGAAAAATGGAAAAGAATCCGATATTCACTTCATTAACTGTGAACGTTGTTACCTGCAAGTAAGGGTCTCTTCTAACTCTTTCCTCAAAAAAGGGCCCCGCGCAAAGGACTACCCCGAAACTTTCTGAAATAAAAGGTGAGATTACAAAAAAAAACCCTTATTTAAGTAACACCCATTTATAACTCACTCCCAACAATCTTTTTTAAATTATCCTAGTAAAAATCTTATTTAGCTCCCCTAAATTCTCCCGTAATATCGACGAACTTGCCCTTTTCTTCCAACGAATCAAACTATTCAGCTTGTTCTTTACCACGCCCTAGACCTTCCTAAATACATGTCCCCTCTTTAATAGTCCCATAATCCAAAACCCCGAGCCCTAAGAAAGTGAAAAAGATCTTTCGAGTCATAGTCAACACATATCCTTTTGGACATAGGAGAAGCGCTTCCCCTATTAGATGCAAAGTAGAAACCATACTCCCAGCTTAGACATTCCACAACCAAAATAAGAACAACTAAGAATTTTTGCAAAGAAGCCTCGGAATCACAAAAAAGCATTTAAGCGTATTATACTATACATATACAATAGAAAGCGAAAGAGCAGAATCCTGTAATAATAAATAAAGAATCTTCGCGGAGTAATTACTCAAACTAGAATAGAAAAAATAAGCCAGCATCAATACAACAAAAAGAAAAAACACAAAAAGAAGACAGAAAAAAGAGAACGGAGAAGCAAACAAGTTTGGAGAAACAAACTAACGAGGAAACACACAAAAACAGAAGAAAGGAATCCAAAGAAAAATAGAAAAGGGAGCAGAAGAGAAGTCCGAAAAAAAAGAAGAAAAACAGAGAAAGGAAAACAACAAGAAAGAACAAAAAAAAGAAAAAAAAGAAAGAGAAAAATGGCATCCACAAAAGAAAAAAACAAACCAAAAAGAAAGGAACCGAAGTAAAAATGTAAAGAAAAAAACGATGTCCCCCTAAATCTCCAAAATAAAGAGATTATGCTATAACAGAAATACGCCTGTGAATTGTATAATATTACAAAAATCCTTGTACTCAAAAGGATCGTCCATTCCATCGTAGTCAAAAATTACCCCTTACGACCAGGCCCTAAAACATAATGCACAGCAAATCTTTAATACATACCCTATCCAGAATCCTACACTACTTAGTAAAAATGAATATAAATTACAATAAGTAGCAATAATTTCTAGAAAGAAAAAACTCTGAAAACAACAACAGAAAAAGAAAAAAAAGAGGAGAATAAAAGCAAGAATAAAGAAAAGAGCACTAAAGGGAAGAAACATAAAAGAGGCTTCACAGAAATCGTACTGAAAGATAAAGAAAAGTAACAGAAAATGAAAAGGCAACAAACGTAGGAGACACGGAAGGCACCCCATCAAATATCTATTTATGAAATGTCAAAAAAGGAAGTCCAAAAGACGTGACTGCAAGGTTACGCAAAGAATAGAGTAGACAACCGATATATAGTAAGTTTGAAAGATCCACACCAAAAAACACGAAAGGAAGTCCTTGAATAAATAAAAAAGGTATAGAACAAAATAAAAAAACAAAGCAAGAATAAAAAAAAGAAAGAACAAGTTCTAAAAAAAGTAAAGAAACTAAAAGAAAAAACTTATAAAAAAAAGGAGCTAGAGTCAGAAACCAGAAAAAAGAAAAACAAGAAGAGCAGATAGAAAATTAAACAAACATCTTCAAACTCAAAAGCGGAGGACTACTATAAAAGAAAATCCTAGCTGTTTACGCCAATAAGCGAAATCACTCAACCCTTACCCTTTGCCTACATGCCATTAAGTATAGGCGAGCAATTGTCAAGTAGACAAATAGAAGCCTTTTAGGAATAGGTTTACTTAATTAGATTATTATTTTAAAGATTAATAAAAAAAGAAATCGAAAGGAAATAAGAAAAAGCAGAGAAAAAACAAAGACAAAGAAATCAAGTAAATCCACAGTAACTGCCTATACGGAATAGAAATCTGAATAAAATGTAAGTAGATCTAATACAATTCAAAATATCCAATCTTGTTGAATTGGAAATCCAAGAAACAACGAATTCATTAAAAAGTAAGCAGCACTAGAAGAATAGACGAAAACAAAAGAAAAAATAAGAGCAAGGCAAGAAGAACAAAAAATGGAAAGAAGAAAACAAATAAATAGAAAAAGAAGAAAAAGATGATGAAATTGGACTCGTCTAGGAAAAAAGTGAGACCAAAGGAGCTATTATTGACAAAATACTACACTCCTCTATTCCCAAGACATCAATGGAGGAAAAAAAGCAACGATCTCTCAGGGCGGGAAACCTCTTCCACTCAAAAACCAACTTTAGCGGGTACCACTCTTCCAGGGACTCGGCCCCCTTGTGACTGCACATGCCTTTCTCTAGCTCAAACAAGACCCCCTTGGTGGCTACCTTCCCTTAGCAGACGCAAGCAATGACCGTGATCCTTGCGCAACCTCAAAAAGGTCATTTCTATGCAATGTACATTCCTTCTCTATTCTCTAGTAGACGAACTTACTTGGTCCATATTAAAAAATACTGTTAAAGTCCACGAGGCCCTCCCTCTAGAAGCCCCTACGAACCGTCCCTGCATTTCAATCCTACAGGTATCCTGAATATCCGAAATTACTCTATTTCACTAGACCGATTCCACCTTAACCTCTATAATGTATTTATTTAAAACAAAATACGTTCTTATGAGCATCCAGCATCCTTCACTGCGACCGCGGGCTCTTCGCTTTCTACATATAACCATAAAACAACCCAACAGAAAGTTAAGTTAAATAAGTTAGAGAACATGCTCTCAGAGCTTTTATTTTAGGGTATTCCCTTTCGAACAAAAGAAAGCGTAAAATGCTTCTATGCCATCCTCTAGCATAATGAAACCCCTTCTTTAGCTTCGGGCTTTACCTTACAGAAACCCAATAGAAAAAGAAGAGAAGACCCTGGTGAAGTCCCTTAGTGGATCCTTTTGGCCAAAAAAACAAAAATAAAAATAACGGAAAACAAATGTGAGTGGTGAGAAAAGACTGGTCTACTAGAAAACCTTATTGAGGATTGAAAAAGAATTATCTACATTTAAAAGCACTCCGGCCGAAAAACTAGTAGCCGAGAGGGTTTTTTCTTAGAGAAAGAAACGAGAAAAATTTTTGTTTCATTAAACAATAGGAAAAAATTGCAAAAAACGGAGGAGGGCCAAAAAAAGGAGAAAGGCTACGGAAGAATGGCCAAAATCACTCTAGCAGGAGAGTAGAGTTTACAAAAATATAGAATATTGAAATATAAATATAAAATAAATATATAGAATATTGGAAGTATAGGAATAGAATACACTAGTAGAGAAAATCGAGAGAGTGATTATAGAATAAGAGAAATAAATAGAATCAGAGAGAAATAGTCCTACACAGAGGACACGAAGCTCGTCGAATGGAGCGAAGAGTAGACTCCATAAGTAAGTTCGAATAGAAAACAACTAGACTAGAGCGCGTTCTCCATTCGTAGGATTGGTTCCTACTACCAAAGGGTGCTCGTATAGTTTTGGCTTTTCGACATTTATACCTAGGGAAAGAACTTTGATTAACCTGCCCACGGACACTCCAATGCTCTTTGAACTGCCTTTCCTCCATAAATGGTTATCGAAGGGAATCCGTTTCAATTACGGGTCCTTTTTATTAGGATTAAGGATGATCTTTAAGAAAAGAAAACTCCATACCAAAGAATACCTGAGAGCTTCTAAAGCCAGGCATACTTCCTATCAAAATTCTTTCTGAGTCGGACAGATTTTTCCATACATCTGAGTCAAACCTCTCCTACTTTGGAAAAAATTCATCCTTCTTTGTTATTATTATCTAAAATAAAAAAGGAACTCAAAAACTTCATAAGTCAGGCCATCCGCAAGAGTACACTATAGTTCACTTAACGGTATATTAGTCCCTTAAAAGGGAACCGGGCCCCAGAATCTACCTATGGTCATATGTAAAATTAACATATCAAGGGCCCTTTCGCCCTCCTGCGGCCCTGTTAAGGGAACAAGCTATCATCTAGCAACAAGTTCATAAAAAGCAAACAAGAACTCCTAATGTACCTATACAAATAACTTTTCTACCAAAGGCCTTCCTTTTGAAAACCTGCCTCATTTAGTGATACCTTATCGATACTTTATACAATAAAGACCATTTCACGGAAACAACAAAGCCCCCTATAAGCCAAAACATCCTACCACAGAGATAGATACTCTTGCCCTGTGTTCCACGCCCTGGCTTTCTAAATCAATCCAGCGCGCTCATGAATATACGACACCCAAAATACATTTTCGGGGCAAGGCTCCCGTTTTCCTTACGCAAGCCCCTTAGAGATGATTCTATGGTTTATGAAAAGAAAACTCCATATAAAAACAGCTATACATTCTACAAATTTTTCTACTGGATACTGGAAAGTAATAATTCAAATCCGAGGGAGCTTGGAAAACAACAACCCGAAACAGCCGAGTTCTAGTCTAATGGTGGACCACCCTACCTCGAAGAAATCTCTAGAACGATCCAGACACCACTATAAAAACACGTAAGTAAGTTAAGCTAATGAAGAATGCTCGCTTTAAGGCTTCTCTGGAGCCATTAGACCAAAAGCGACTATGACCTGGCACACCCCCAGCCCCCGCCATACCTTCTATGGCCAAACAGTGGGCAGAACCTTTCCACTTGAGTTTTAGATGCATCTTCTCTGTACCCGTGCCGGGGGGCGGGCTCCCTTTCGTCAAACCATACTATGGAATGGATTCCACAAGATTCTTTGTGTTCGTCAACGACATCAAATAGGTAGACCAAACTTCGTGATCCATTTAAGCCCAAACAACAGATGGCTCTTCGGCCTTAAACATCTATTCGATAGTAAACCGGAACCCGTTTGTTTTCTGTCCGACGAAGTCCTCCGGGTATTTTCAACCAGTTTCAAAAAGAATATAGATCATCCTCCTGCCTGGAGAAGATCAAATACTTCCCTTACTCACTTTCTTATCAAAAACTTTAACCAAGCTTAGAGCCCTCCTACAAATCAAAAAGAAGAACTTATGAAAGCTAGAGAAACAGAATGGAATAGAAAGACAGAGAAAGAAGAAAAGAAACAAGCGAGTCACAGTTCCTGAAAGAAGAAAAGAAGGAAGAAAGAGAGAACGAAGAAAACAAGAGAAGAGAGAAAAAAACAAGCTGAGAGAAAGAATCAAAAAAGAGAAAGAAGACGAAAGAGAAGACAGAAAGAAGAGAAGAAAGAGTCAACTGAATAATTTCGTATAGAAAGGAAGTCTCGATTTAACAACAAAGATCAGATCGAAAGTCGTTTGCACTCCTCTCTTTTCGGGGCCAAACCAAAGCCTGAAAAGAAAGAAGAGGAGCAAAGAAAAAAACCATTCCAAAAAAAGCAAGATAGGATAGAGAAAAAAAGAAAGGAGAATGAAAGAGCCAGAGGAATAAGCATCAGTAGTTCGGAAAAGAAAGACAGCGAAAGAAAGAGCAAGAATGGTCGTCCATTCTCTCAATAAACAAACAAAGAGGGGAAAATAAGAAAAAGAGACCCTAACGAAAGTAGAAAAAAAGTAAAAAGGAAGGGGTCTCTGCTAATCCCCTCCCTTCCTTGTACCCAAAAAGCTGACAGAAGAAGACAAAAGAGAAGAGCCAAGCATGGGTATAGATTCTACGTGTAGAAGTATAGAACAACAACCGTATTTGCACAAGATTTCCCTAAGGAAAGTCTGACTAAGACGGTCGACTGGGCTCCGGAGCGCTTGAAATCCAAAAAGTTCGCCCAAAAACAGAGATCAAATGACAGAAGAAGTTATTTCTACTTTTTAGGTCCTGGGCTAGCCAAACAGAAAGAAATCCAAGAAAGATGTGCTACTAAGAAAATTCAAAGAATCATTCACGAGAATCGGCAAGGCAATTGGCAGTTTAGCAAAGGCCCACTTAGCAGCGGGATCCCCTAAGTTCCCTGTCACCGCCAACAAAAGAGCAGAAAAAAGAAAAGGAGCCCCCTCGGAATCTCCCGCCAGAGAATACACAAAAAGGGAACCCGCGGATTAGTTATTTTTCTGTAATTGTACCGGGCGGACCGTCGGATGGACGATGTCTGGGACCTTAGAGGAGAAGAAATAAGGAGTGAAAAATAAGAAAGCTGCCATTATCAATCAGAAATAAAAGGCATCGTTGACTGGGAGTTCGCTTAATTGTTTTTCTGGTCCGTTTACATAAATAAAGGGACGGCTCCGGAATCGGAGGTTTCTTTGTGGTTAGCCGAAGCTTCGCGGAGGTTTTCCGCTTGGATATCGTATTCCCGAAGTGAGGAACGCGTGGAACAGATTTCAAATGTAAGCTTATCGTCTGGCTGGATTCGTATTTCCTAAGGCTGGATGTTGTAATGACCGGTTCTTGAAGGCATTCAGTAAAAACAGAGGTTCATTGGGGTTGTAAATTTCATGGGTCTTTTTACTTGTCAAATCTTTCATTTCCAAAATGAATCCCGGGGAGCCCCCTAGAAAAAAAGAAGAACACACGAGTAAATCTTTGGGCGCCAAAATCGACCTAAGCGAAAGAAAATAATAGAGAAAGAATCAAAAGAAAGAGCTTACATGTATGAAAAGGAATCCGAAAAATAAATAGAAAAAAAGAGTCCAAGCATCGATGGAAAGAGTGTAAAAAGAATTGCACACGGCAATAGGGGTATAGACAGATAGTAGGAGAGAAACCCACGGGAATAAATAGAAGATGGAGGCTTTCGCTGAGATATAGCCGAAATTACACAACTAAAAATCCTGTGCTTTTTTTGTGGTCATAGCTTTATTTTTGGGAGGACCTTCGAATGGGGAGGGAAGAGATCTATGGATCGAAGAACAGCCCATTTAAGAAGCGATGATACCGTTGGTTAGGGATTCCCTTAGTCTTTTCTGGGATCGTTTACATACTAAAATGAGCTTAGAATCGTAGATTACCAATTTCTTGGGGCGGGATAATGGAGTAGTTGAATAAGGAAGTCGTACGGTAAGCAGTTTGACTAACCGGGAGGTACACTTTCTTTTTGTTTTTTTCGATTCCATCAAAAAAGCATTTAGATCTATTACCAATTCTCGGATCTAACTCCCTAAAAAGCATTCAATGAGTATTCCACTTACAAAAACTCCATGCATGCGGAGAGTGGTCCAAAAGGACATAGATCGAATGTTAAAGTCCTCCTTAATTTATTAAGAAATAGAGGGAAGTAGAGATTCCTTTACTGCGGCAAAGCTCAAGGAGAGTCGGAAGATACTTTTAAAAAGATTTCTTAGGACGACCCAAAACAAATAAGAAAAGGAACCAACAAAGAGAGGATGGGTTAATACTTAAGAATAAAGAGACTCAAAGAAGCGTTCAACAGAGCCCTCACCAAGTGGGCACGGGCCGTTTCCAATTTAATTATCTAGAGCCTTGAGATTTCCTCTTTTTGGTACAGATTAAATCAGTTTCGAAGGAATGGAATGCGACCAGGGCATTGGTGTTCAATCTGTGGAATGTGGCTCGTCTACTGATAGAAGTATGAAAAGAAAGCTCTCTGGTGCATTCTTTATGACAGCCCCTCCCCCTTTCAGCTCGAGCACCTAGTTATGATAGGATAGCTCTCTCCTTTTTGTTTTGACTAGATGAGGCTCCGTGAACGTTCATTATTCCATCTGGGTACGATTTAAGGTTCACATATGAAAATTCTCCCTTTGCTTGCTTACTTTTAGATGCTCCTCCTCGCGATTCTCCAAATCCCGATCCACCTATGGTCTTGAGTTCCTTGTTGTGCCAATCTCATACTCCCTAGATTAGAGGGTTCGTAGGACCGAAGGGCATAGAGTATAATCTCCACAACAGGCAGTGATGGACGGGATGGCAAAACATTGGAATAAGAAATCTATATATGATTTTCATTTCCCATGGAAGGCAGACAGACTATTATTATTATTATTCGATGATGACAGGAAGTTTCAGGAGGACACCCCAATTCTGTATTTCTTATTTCTTTTATAAAGTGGAAAGGTTTCTCATTGGTACCGCCAGGCCCAGGACCAGCTCTGCGCGTCTCATTTCACCCCAAATCTCAAGGGAGAGGGAGAAAGTATAGGATAGTCATTTGAAATGTTCGTCCCAGAAAGGACAGGAGAGTAGTTGTAAATACATGACCACGAACGAGAGAAAGCGTAATTAGAAAAAGAAGAAATCCAGGAATTCACAAAATGTTTTTGGTAGGGTTTAGGTTCTCGTGTTGACCCAGGAACAGCACAGTGCGACTTGCCCTCAATCAGGAGAGAATGCCGGGTCTCCTTGCTCTTATTCTACGTTCTTGGTCACCGGCGGACCTTTTTCTACCTGCTTTTCTATCCCTTAAGCGCTTTGAGCTGTATTCACTTCATCTACAATAACCGAAACAGGGACATTTCAGAGTCAACACCCCGAACCTAGAGGATTCCCTTTCACGGGCAGATTTATTAAATATCGGAAGAAGGGGATGATCACATGACTTTGGTGTGTAATCACCAAAACAAGAAAAATAACTGGTGGGAATAAGATGGGGCACTTCGAGAATTCATTCTATCCGACCGTCTTCTCCTATGTAGACTATCAGTGACCTCTTTCCGGTCGGGGCACCCCAGCTGGGCATTGACGCGATTTACAGTTCAACGCAAGGGCAAGTTATCGATTTCTCCTTTTCTTTTCTTGCTTCTCGAGGCTGTTTCTCTTGGTTTTCTATATCCAGCAAGGTCGACTTGGTTTCCTGTATTCTTTCTACAATACCGCGGGGACAGTGCATAGATTATACATAGAATCTAGAGGAGTCGTTTGCACAGATAGATTCATACTAAGGACATATTTTTTTGATGGATTTTTCAGCAGAATAAGAGAAAGGATATTTCTAGTTAATCAATGAATTGCATCCTAGATAGGGAAAGGCCTGAACATATCTATGACTATACCCTGTGGACTTCCTCGGGCAGCCCGCTCCCTCTTTCCTACCGGGGATGGCCTTTGAATGACCCTCATTCAAGATTCAAGCACGGGTTGAGAGCGAAACGTGCCATTATTTTCTCCGCCCCTTTACCTTCTCGAAAGGTACTTTCTAACGGACTCCAAAAGATCTTTTTCCTCTATTTGGTTCGGCGAAGTGACGGAAACCTTTTACTCACGAGGTTGAATGGTTCGAAAGGTCAATGGATTCAAGGGCATTGAATCTGACCTTCCCACAGAACAACGAGGGACTTTCTGTTGTGTTAATATAAGCAGAAGCTTCTTAGGATTTATGTCTGCAATCCAGAAAGAAAGTGTATTTGGCAGCAGGAACCGGAAAACTACATCCTTCCGTATATGAACTCTCTTATGCTTTGATTCCCCATTATCTTTTTTTTTGAGAAGAGCGCTTTCATATCTTCCTTATGCCGGACCTGGATTGAATCTGAGCATCTCTCTTCTACTCTACCCAAAGTATTAAGTCCGAGGACCTTTCGACTACGATATCAAGAGTCTTGAAAAGCCCTTTTCCGGGGCAAACTCATACAGAGGACCCATTCTCAAGGACGCATTTACCCAGTACTATTGGAATGAAATGAGATTAGTTCGCGGGTGAAAGAAGGTAGGGTAGTTCTCCGATGCACTGTGTCTAGGTTGACTATTTCTCCCTTGGACTGCTAGTGGTCTCCCATTACCCCAGGGAGTCTTTTGGATGGGTCTTAGTCCTTTGTCGATGGTTCATATTCTTTTTTCATATGGATGCTCTCTCCTAAAGGGAGTGCTCCAAACAAGGATAGAGAATTTATTGGCTTTCCTGCACTTATCTGCGGTACTTTGAAAAGCCTGTTTTCGTGGGAGCTTTTATATATAATAAATATAATAAGGGCCCGTATTTAGGCTGCCGGCTGCCCTTTTTCCACCTCCCATATCCAGACACGAGACATTTTTAAGGAAACACATAGAATATAGAGGACCCTTTTCGCGGACAGATATTTACCTGTTATTGATGCAAAGATCCTATGCTGTTGGTTTGAAATTAGTGTATGCGGCCTACGCGCAGACAGCATCGGAGTTTATGTTACTGACGTTTCATTTAATAAGTGAAATGCAGCTCCCTTGTTGTTAGAAAAAAAGGAGAATATTCCGAGGATTCAATTTCTCTGCTTGTATACCTTATCTAATATAGAAAAATAAGAGTGAAATGAAATAGGATAATGACAGAAATTTCATAATTTAATACAACATATAGAACTAGGAAGTCTCTGAAAAGAGTCCGTGGGAACAAGCAAAGGATGGGACAAGTAGGACCAGACTAAATCCAAATTCAAAGATGACTAAAAATAATCGCATTTTTCTTTGTTTTTATTATTTCTAAAGAGGGGCCTTCTCATTAGGATCGTAAAATTAAGATTTTAACTGAAAGTTCAAGAGAAAATCCCTAAATATCCATGGTATATATTATAGAAATAGAAGAGACTGGAAGCTTAGTTGTGTACAATCTGATCCTATAGAAAATACTATAAAAAGTAGACCAATTTAATACAACCTCAACACAAAGGCTAGATTGGTGTTCTTGTGTCATTTCCAGGAAAAAGTGTTTAATCCAAATACCAACTTTTGTTGAAGATATGGGAAGATTTAATTAAGAATCACGAGTTTCTATAAAAGTATAAAATCCGAAATGTGCAAAAAAAATAAATTAAAAAACTAAAGTAAAAAAAAAAAAAGAAAAGGATCAGATTGTGATAACAAGTCCAAAAAATAGAAAAAGTGGAAACAAAATCAGAACAAGATCCTTATGCAAAAGAAAATTCCTCCCATGCTAGCGAGCGTGGGGGTATTCCATAGAAGTTCTCCGAACGAGCTCCCCTTCTACTCTTTGCAAACCTATTCAAGGACCCATTTCTCTATCAAAAGTGGGAAATGCATGAAACAATAATTAATAGTGGAGAATTTTTTATTTAGCTCTTTGACAAAAGTTTCTTCTTGTTTCCATCCCTTCACTAACCTCCTCGAAAATAGGGGGTAAACCCCGCCTTTTCTACTTGGAAGTTCTCCCCATGTGCCTTTATTTTTCCAAACCATAACAAAGGGACAGGGTCCAGACACAACCTCTTATTTTAAAGACTTCCCTTTTACCTTTACTCTGAAATGGGTTCCACTATGATTATATATATATATATTATGATTAACAACTTTACTATTTGACCTTTATTAGAGCTAATTTATTAAGCTAAATTTTCGACGAATCCATGGATAACCTCAATTTTTGACTTCTTGTCGTTCCCATTTTCCGCGACTGCATGCAAATCACGCGAAGATGTCATTACAGTCTCCGAGCCCCACTTTCCCTTTTCCATTCTCACCCCTGGGACATACACACAAAAGCGCACCTATCGACTTCTATCTGGGAAAAACCTAAAAAAGGGACTTTTTAAATGCATTCTTCCAAAGGAGTATGCCCGGTGTTCCTTGTTGTTCTTGCAATATTGATAACGTAAAAAAGACAGGCCCCATTTCTCTGATGCTCCTTTACCAGCTGATGCGAAACGACTATATAATATAATATAATATAATATAATAGATATCTTTCACTGATTTCATATGACAAGAACAGTGGAGATCCTGAAATCACTACCTCTAAAAGCAGCTCTCGCGGATATCTGAATGAGCCCCGCTCTTTCCGAATTCTTAAATTAGATTCGCTTAAGTGAACTCCGTTCTTTACATTGTTTTGACTCAGGCCTGTGACATCTACAAGTAGACTATAAAGATAGTCTATCGAAAGCAGCGACTTATGCTCGTATCCGTGTTTTTCTTTTTCCACCTTGTAGAAAACAAGGAATCTATCTGCTTGAGCAGACCCAGCCTCGGATACCAATAGACTGCTCCTTTTGTTGTCGTCCATTCTTATCAAATTAAAGATAGAAAAGCAGTGGAAGCAGTATTTTTTTCGTCCATTTTTTTGTAATGTTGAGCCGCCTGAACAAGGAGAAAGAAAAACAGGTGGATGGAAAAAAGTAACAGAAAAAATTTCGTATATGAAATAGAAAAGTCATTCAGAAATGGAGTGCTGCAGAAATGTCGTATAGTATAGAAAGAAATTCATAAAAGAATCTAGAAATTGCTCAAGTTCTCGCATTTCTAGCATATAGAAAGAGGGAGGAGTCTGTCTATGGGATACATATATAAAGAAAGGGTCCAGGATTCCTGTGGAAAGAAAGAATTCAAGTCCACCAAACAATTCTGTCGTAAAAAAATTTCGTATAGAAAGAGGAGGAGTCTCTGACGTCTAAAAGTTACTGAGGAGAAGAAAAAAATTAAAAAATAGAAAAAAGACAAGAAAGAAAAAAGAAAGACAACAAAGAAGAAAAAGGCTGCCCTCCTTTTTTGTGTTCCTTGACCTAGGTAGTGGGCCCGTAGCTCCGAAGTAAAAATCCTCTACTTGTCCGCTATCGCAATTACATAAATGTGATTTTCTTCTTCCCGTGCGTTCCTCGATTCGATGTGACGGAAACATAAGGAAAATTGGTCATTATCTTACAGCAGAAACAGAATTCCTTTGATCTAGCGCATCCTGCCTACGACAACAGAAACCTGGCGAAATAAGTTCTTTCTTCCTCTTGAAGATGCTTTTCATTCGCATTAACTGCCAGCTGTGCCCCAGCCTCAGATCCCTTGACCTCTTTGAACTAGCGACCAAACAAAAATTCAAAATAAGGTCAACAAGCATTTTTTAAGTTCGTATATAAACACTTCGTCACCTTAGCTACAAGTCCCAATCTCATCCATACTATTAAACAGAACCTTTCGACTGGACTATTTCCTTAGAATTCTCTATTCAAAAACAGCTACAGCTAGCCAAGCTTTTCTGATTTAAGCTAAGAAAATGGTACTGCCTATTGGAGTTTTTGGTACAAATTAAAGAAGAAATTTTCCTTTTGTTTGTTGGAATTATATTAGAGGCGAGCTAGAAATAATAATAAAAATAATAATTTATTTTACAAAAAAACATTGTTGATTTAATTTGAGGAGATTTTATATTAAATATTAAAAAAATGACTCTTACCATACAATATTTTTGTCTAAATAGAGTTATAATAAATATGTACGCGCGTTTTCAAAAAGTTTTACAACAGCGCACTACCGCTTTGGCCTGTTCTCGTAATTTGAAATTTCCGTTACTGTCCACCGGATCAGAATTCCAAGACGCTCTTTTTCCATGGATTATTTTGTAATTGAAGAAAAGACGGTTTTTTTTACTTTTATTGGCAATCAATCAACATTTTTCTTTCAAATCTTTCCCCGCGATTACTTTTGCTTGTTGATTCATGGATACTTTCCGTATAAATTCCCTAATGCTAATAAGAATTTATTTTTCTTTACAGTTACTGTACATATAATACAGTCGAGTCCCCCCTTATTCTTAATTTAATAATGTTGTGTTTAAGCCTGTCTCAAAGCTTCTTCGCCCCCGCGGACAATTTTTGTAATACGAATTGAGGCTGAGAAACTTCTAACCGAATTTTTTATGTTTTCTATTTTGGTTATTGGTTGCTACGTTACAAACAACTTAATAATATGCGAAAAACCCTGCGTTACGAAATTAAAGGAACGATATTTTGTACTCATAAGCTTTGCTAACATCTTTTTAATATTCTATAATTACGTCTATATTGACGCCATCTCTCCGCCAAAAATATAACGTGTCATTTTCTCTTTTGTCTCTTTCGTAGTTTATTTTGTTTCTTTATTCTTCTATAACGAAAAGTTGCGACTTCTTAGTTTCTATACTACATTATTTCTATAATTTATAAATATCTTACCTAGTTTTTATTTACGTTTCTGATTTCCTCTCTCATAATTAACTTTCTGCTACCACAACTTTTCATCCATTTCTAAAAGCTTTTTAATTTAAAGGATGTGAAAATTATAACTTACTTATTACTTAAATTCTTCTTTTATAAATTTACTTTTAAAGATGCTCGCCGCATTTTTAAGCGGGCATTTTCCCTTTTGACAACTGAGAACTAAAGACTACGGATAATCATCGATTACATATGTGCATAGCGGATCCCTCCACCCCAGAAATTAGCATAATTTTCATTACTCATCGGAAAAGTATAAAATAGAATTCCCTTTCTAGCGAGATATCTTTACTTAAGGAAACTTCGTACTATAATTATTAAAAAAATTAAGTTCTCGTAAAAGTTGAAGGAGGCAAAATGAATAAAGGAAATAGACAAGAAGTAAGTAAAGAGAAAGGAAAATGATAAAGAGATTGGTGTATACATGCGAAATTCTCTTTTTATACATTTCTATACAAAAATTACATAATGATTTCTTTTAGAACTTTTTTTTTAGATATAGCTTTTATAAATTTAAAAGAGTGTTGGCTTTATATACATTCAAACATTTAGACTATTTTCACCAGCCCTTTTCACAAGAATAACTTTTTATCTATACTAGTTATTGAACTTTTGAATTAATAATAATAATTTATAAAAACGAAGAATTTTAGATACTAGATATATTTTTTCTCATTTAATTTATATAAGTAGAATTCCTTTTGACTTTATTTAGGAATGCGGCGAACTTTCCCTCTATACACATTCAGGCAACAACTGAAAAGAAAAGCATCTCATCTTTCTATACTATTTTTATGGAATCTAACGTATCTAACTTAATATTTACAAAATTAGTAACTTAAAACCATTTTTACCACTTTTTTTATTTTAAAACTTTTTTTATTGACTTGATTTTCTATACAAGCTTTTGAGTTCAGGCTATTTGACTGTACTTTATTTAATAATTTACGATAAACAATTAATTATACTTATTCCCAAAATTTACATATGTCTTTTTTTTTCATTTGAAATTTATGAAAATAGACGATACAAAATAAGCAAAAAAATCCGGCGTTTGATCAATTAACAAATAAATAATCCACGAAAACTAGCAACGAAAAAAGATTTCACAAAAAAAGGATGACAGAAAAGAAGAATTAAAAAAAAGTCAAACATAGACATAGAGAAAAAATGAAAACGAATGAATTCGTGCAAAAGAAAAAAGCATACTCTCACGGACAAATCTTACCCGACGACTACGTAATCTCCTTGTACGAAAGCTGGTTCATTATTAAAAAAAACTTTTGGATTAAGAACAAGGGAAAAACCATAAAGGAGCCACCAATTCTATTTTATCAATTTAAGAAAACAAAGGAGAAATAAGAGAAACAGAATAAAACAAAAATATAATAAAGAAGAATGAAGAATATTTTATTTAATAAAAAAGAGAAAAAAAAAAAAATCCATAATAAGAAAATAAAAACGAAAAATTAACAATAGCGGAAATATAAAGTTAAAAAGCATTTGAAAAAGAGCTTCTCGCCAATCCTAGGGTGTCAAGTTGAAAGGCCACATACTCTTCTAACAACAATAAATATTTTGGACTATGGAATTGACCCCAAGCATCTCAAACCTGGAAAACCTTTGGGTTTAGACATTTTAGTACTTTCTTAAGCAAAACGAGGGAAGAGGTGAATCAACAAAAAAGAAAATAAAATCTTTGAAATAACATACTCATTTATACTAAAAGTGATAGTAATAAATTTAAATTATTATAAAAGAAATCCACAAGTTTAGTAGAGAATCGTTAGAATACAATGGAGACTGAAATTACAGGGAAGTAAAATCTCAACAAGAATGCTATTTTTCTATTTTATTTTTATAGAAAAACTTTTTTTCCTTAAAATCTTTTTAGGTTATTAGAATAGTTCATTAATCTTAAATAACTAGCTACTAAATAAATTTAATTACTGATGAAAAATAAAATAATTTCTCTTATGTAATACAACTATTTTATAAATATTATTTTTAAGTTGTTTATACCCTTAAATGCCTTCCAAACTGATCCAGGAAGTCCAAGCGTATTCCTTGAATTTAGGAGGCATTCTCTTTTTCCAATCACTTTGTAAAAATTCTTTTTGTTTATTGAGCGCCAATGTCATACTCATATAAATGCAGTAAAATTTATTTTATATATTTTTTTATTTAATAATATATAAGCATAATTATCTATATATAAAATATAATAAATTAACAAGACCGAGAAGTTTTTATATATTGGAAGCGCTATACATAATGTTCATTTTATCAAAATAGATAAAACAAAACACCGCAAAGGCTAACCGACGCTTTCCCAGTTTCTCTGTACGAATTTCCAAGACGGTTACATTGCTCCATTTTTATAGATGCCAATTCCCACGACTTTTCATGCGAAAATCATACAAGGAATAGAAAAAATTATTGTTTATTAAACTCCCCTAAAATATATGAGTGGTCTCGTTTTTAATGAATTTATCATAGGCTCAGGATTACAGCTCATAAATAAATAATAAGGCTACGAAAAAAACAATATGAAATCTCTAAATGAACCACGGATGCTTATGAGTATTGGCGCGGAAACCCAAGGTCTCCTCTACGAGTACAAGTCTGGGTGTAACGAACAAATAAGAAATTTCTCGACTCAAAAGCAACATCAAGGAAATTCAATTTTAATTATTAATAAAGTCATTAATAGAGTGACAAATTGGATTTATTATATAAAAAGACCTTTTCAAAAAGCGAAATTGGGGCCTTTGAATAATAATAAGTAGAATAGGAAATTGTATTTTTTACTTTGTTTTTACAATTCTTTTTATGTTTTAGTCTATAATTTATTAATATTCAAAAAGCTTGTATAAACGAGATAGCCTATAGAGTCCCTAAAATATTAAATAATTAAAAAAGAAAAGGATCAAAAATAAGGTAAATCTTTAACGATTATCAATTAATTAAAAAATAAGAGCAAGATAAAATCATCCTTGGTTTGGAAAATAAAACAACCAAATAAATTAGAAAAAATCATTTTTTTTACTAATAAAATAACAAAAGAATTTGAAACCTAAAGAAAAAAAAAAGTTATCTATCAGGCAAGATTTTTAAAAAATGTAAGTCAAAGATATAAAAATAACAAAAATAAATAAAGAAAAATTTAAATCGAGCCGTTTTGAAAAGATTTATTCACCCAAGGGCTCGCCCCTAAGAAATAGGAACTAGATTTACTCATTTTTCCAAAAGCCAAACATAAAAGGGTTTATTTATTTTTGCATTTTCAACAAAATTTAATTGTTCACTTGCACAAAAAATAAAAAAGCTTATAGAATTCTAGTATCACACGCATCTTACTCCGAACAGAATAATGAATAAAGAAGATGAGGGCAGTCTTTTTCCCCCTTAAAACGCATAAGATGTGGATATAATAAACATGCAAAAACACTCTAAGAACAAGAACTAAGACGAGACTAAAATAGAAATATGTAGAGAAGTTCTACTTATTTTATTTGATTCAACAGCCTTTTTAATAAAAAAAATTTTGCTTGCATTCTTCTACAAACACGTGCTTGCTCATGTTTATAGTATATAATATATTATATTATTTAATCTAGATATAATATTATTTATCTAATAACGAAAACATATTAGTATATCTATTAATATATAGTAACTACGAGTCATTCTGAATATTTCTTTAAAATCTCGACAATGCTCCTTCCCCTTTTTCGTGAATTGTCGACGACCTTTATTTGACGACAGAAAAAAAAGTAAAAAGTTTTAAAAAAGTCGCCTTGAAATTGAAAAGAAATAATGAAATAGATAAACGAACTTTGGATAACAAAGTAAATTAGCTCTTCTATCGAAAAATCGAGGTGGACTCATGGCACTAGATTTTTTTGATTATTTATTATAATTTTGGAAAAAGATATGAGAATCTTCATTCATCAAGAAACTCAGTAGGATTCGAAGACATCGTGGAGTGGAGAGAAGAAGTAAAAAAAAAGATTCCTAAATAAAGTAGTAAAGAAAATCTAGACAGTAAAAAAGAAACAATCTAAAATGTTAAATTACAAAAACAAGGAAAGCACTATAGTTATAGGAACAGCGGAGTCTATTTTTCAAATATCGCTTAATAATTCCAGCATTACTATTTATTTATAGCTAACAAAACAATCTATAAAAATTCAATAAGTAGAAAGCGAGTGAACCAAATAAATGCTTAGAAATCAAGAACAAACAAAATTTAAGTAGCCGCCTGTAATAATGGACAATACCTTGAAATTGGGTAGGTTTTTGTAATTCAAAGAAAATGCAAAAATAATAAAAATAAATTAGGAATAATTGTGGAATTATTCTATAGTAAACAACTAGAAATAAAAAAGATTAAGTTTTCTTGCCACTCCCTTTCTCCTAGGGAGGGGAATTACTAAAGCGGAGGGAAAATGCAGAATTAGATATCGGAATGGAAAAGAATAATACATATGAATGTAAGAGCAGCTTATAGAGAAAGAAAAATTCTGAGCCAACGATTCATAAAAAATGTCTAAGTAAGAAATATACGAGTTTAATTAGTCAAAAAGGCGTCTCGAGTAGAAAATCACGACGAATTATATTAGAAATTTCATATAAACAATAATAAAGAGAAATTACTAGAAAAACCTTTACAAATAATTAAAAGAAATAATTTAAACCAATACTTGCTCCCTTGTTACACGGACAAAGGCTTTGATCCCTACTTTTCGTTTAGATTTTGATAATAATTTTTCCATTTCCAGTCTCAAATTTGGATCAGAAGAAACAAAAATAATTTGGCTTGTCGAAGATAACGGGATATAGAAATATAATAAAATGATAAATAATATTAAAATAAGAAAAGACACCTTCTATTTATATAGAAAATAAAGTTCCTAAATAGGCCGACCTTCCCGCATCAACCCCAACAAATTTAAATTATTATAAGAGAAATCTTTTTATTTATTTTTAAAGTATTACTTTTTTAGTCTTTTTTAATTATTCAAAAAAGATGGGAAGGCAAGCTCTAATAAGAATGCATACAAGAAATAAAAAAGGCAAAGAAAGAAGAAAAAACAAGTAAATAAAGAAGAAACAAAAGAGAAAAAATATCCCTGAATCATAAGTGCTCGAAGGAAAATTTTAAAAACAAGTGCACAAAACCGGCAGCGCAGGACCTTGCTGTTGAAATGAATGAAATAAAATTATTTAGTAAAAAAAGCTAAAAAGAAAGAGTCTATGAGAGCATTCCCGTGTTCTTTTTTATAATGCAAAATCAATCTCAAGCCCATCCCGATAAAATCTTTTTTGGATTCAGTTCGATAGAATTTAAAAATTTCCGAGTCTGAGAAAACCTAGCTAGTATTTCAAAAAGCATCTCCACAAGAACACATCGACCAAATTATTTGCGCTTACCAAGAAAATATAGAAAATTGTTTTTCCTTCTGTGAGATCGGTTCTGCAATCTTATTATTTGCTTTCACTTGTGGTTGAAAAAGTCTAGAAAAATGGAAACGGACAGGCCTGGTCTGGGAAAGAAGAGAGGGAAGGGGCCGGTATCAAAGCAAAGAAAAGGGGGAAGTTTGTCTTGTGCAAATTTTCCTATTACTGGAACAAAAGCTTTCTACTTAGCGTGTTCGGATAGAATAGATCTATCCAAAATAGATTCGATTCTTTATTCACTGAGTTGTTTGGGAGTGTTTTTGAATTGACAGTGAATTTCCTAGAGCATAAGAAGCTTCTATAGGCTCCTCTCTCTTTTCTGCTTCTTCTCTTTCTTCTTTCTAAAGTCTAGTCTTTCCCTCTTTCTATTTCTTTAGAAAATCAGAGCACTTTCTTTTTTCGACTTCAGGCCCAATAAAATAATCGAAAACTACTCCCTCTTCTGAGACTCTATTCTAGTGGATGTAATTCCACCAACCACGCAGCGATTTGGATTTCTTCCAGAACCTCTAATCTAAAAACACTCAGAGAATCTGTAGCCTCAGAGAGGAAGTGAAGATAAAGAAGTAGAGAAAGTCCGAGTAGAGAAAATGACTTCTTACCCAACCAAATCCAACGGCGAAATCTAAATGATTTTTGATTCATAATTCTAAAACATTATATGCAAATATTAAGAAATATTAGTACTAATAAAGAATTCTAAGAACATAATAACAATACGAATTCTTTGACTTACTTGGTTAGTAAATTGACAGAAAAGATTTTCAAACACTTAGTAGATAATTTAGAATACTTTCTTTTTCAATTGGTCATTTATAGATAAATATGGACTAAGGAATATGAAGTGACATCCGAAAAAAGGAGTCGAATGGAGAAAACCCACCCCGTTTCTAATACAAGAATGGATCTTTCCAAGAATACTTTAGACGAGAGACAAGAAAAAAGACTTTCGACTAAAACACTAAGTAGATTGATATTGTATATGCAGCAGGAAGAACATTTCCTTATCTAATCTAGATAATCGAATAGAAATCTCAGAGAAGACTTTCGGCAACCCACCCTAAATGGAGATTGATTACAAGATAGAGAGGGATTCCATGGTAGATGGATGTATAGAAACCATGAATAAAAAAACTTGATATTTGGCTATCCTAAGCTCTCTCTTCAAATTTTCCAATTCTGGCACTTTCTAGGATTCTTTCTATGGGGGAGTCTAAGAATTGGTGTTTCTTCTCTGTCTTTAATTTTTCTTTCTACTTCTTTTTGCCTCTCTCTGCTTTCTCTTTGATTTCTTCATTTCTGGTCGGTCTTTCTAAGACTCGGAAGCTTTTCTTTCCAGCGGAGTGTATCCCTTTGTATATTTACATTCCACAGCTTTGGCAGGTTGATTAACCCCGTGTATGTTCGATCTAAGAGAACTAGATCAGTGAGCTATTACGCACTGTGGCTTCTTCTAGGGAAACCCCTAGGCTGTCTCGACATTCCTAGCTCCTTTATCACGAAGCTATCGTTTAGGAGCCCTTGCCCGGTGATCCGGTCTGTTTTCTCTCGGCAATACAGCTTTTCTCCCACCGTTTCCCTGACCTACCCTTTCATCTATTAAAGTCCTATCTAGTACACAGAATTTGCCTCGATTTGATATTGCTTTCACGATCTGCACCAAAACCTTACTTTACCCCGGGATGTTAAGTCCATTACTGTGCCTCAACGTATTTCAAGGAGAATCCGTTAGCTCCGAGTGCGCGTGGTATTTCATCCCTAACCACAACTCATCCGCATATTATTCAACATCAATGGATTAGGACTTCCTGTGAGTTTCACCCAAGTTTCATCCTGGTATTAACCAGGTGCAGGTCCATAAGCAGTTCCCAGTTTCTAGGAAGACTCGCTTTTGCCAAGGGCTCTTTCTTGTGGGTTTCCTTAACCAAGTTCCTTTGAGTCGTCGGCTCATTCTTCAACAGATATGCGGTCAGAGTTATTTCTTGCTGCGGGGGAGTTTACAATTTCATGTTCTATTTCATTTTTCCATGGAAATTTTTAACTTCCCTAATGATTATCCAGGAGTCTTTTGTTTTGAAAGGCGGTCCTTTATAATTCACACTGGATTTCATGTGCTCTTTGCTATTCGAAAAAGGTGAATGTTATTTTCATCTACTGGCTTCCATTGCAGCATTTATGTCGCCTAGCAACATACCACTTGTCTTGCTCTACCAAATCCTGTTTTCATAATTTTTCAGCTCCCATTTCGTTCGCCGCTACTGCATGGCTTGTGTTTTCTTTTTCTATATCTATTATGTTTTCGTTCGCCAGGTTGTCTCTTGCCTTCCCATGGATTCAAAAGTCATGTAAAAGGTTATTGTATTAGGGAATCTCTGGATCTATGCTAATTTTCAACTTCCCGAAGCATTTCGCCGATTACTACATCCTTCATCGTCTTTGGTTGCCTAGGTATCCACCGAAAAATCTTTCCTCGTTTGAACCTCGCCTTTTTGCCTTTACCTTAACTTAATAAGGCCATGCCATCCTAGGGTGCTGCTAAATGGATGGATTTTATCAACGTCCATAAATGATAAATAATAAATTGAACCGCCGAGTCGAGAAAATTAGGTAGTATCATCTAGTTTTGTATTGGCTAAATTCATGAGTTGTAGATAAGCGAACTCAAACTGCTGACATCCGCCGCAGGGTAAACCACTGCCTCTCATACTCTCCGATTGAATCTACCCTAGAGGCCCAATCCCCCTCGAACACAACTTGCAACTTACATCGTACTGTGCTCTCCAAAGAGCCACTCTTCTCAAAATCTCACTCAAAAGGTGCTGAGTTGGAATCCCATTCTAACTAAGGATTCTTGTGGTTCTAGAGGTTCCAGCTACAGGAGAATTAGAAATGCATAGTTTTTCTCCCCCTTTCCGCCCTATTCTTTGGTTTTAAGAATGAATGATTTGATTGCCCTTCTCCGACCCTTACTGCCCAACCTGAGAACGGACAACTAGGTCCACCTATTAAAGAGGATTCTTTAGTCGGTCCTTGACTACTGGATGTCGCAGGCGCCTTTGGGATGATCTCGTAGTTCCTACGGGGTGGAGATGATGGGGTCGGTCCATCAATTTGCTTGCCTTTTCTTTTTCTGTATTTTACTCAAAGGTTTGAAGGAATATAGTGCTTCCAGCTGCTTACAAGGGTCCACTTGATCCTCTTCCCCAGGGATCTCAGATAAAGAATCTGGGGAGAGCCTACGATTCCAACTACCATCTATATATAATCCATACTGGATCTGACTAACTTACCTACAGCCCCTCCTACCTCCTCTACGTTCTTGACAGCGAATCCTTATCTCAGTGGAGTCTTTCCGTGGTATTTTTCAGTTCTCTTCTCCATTACTTAAAAAATAAACTATCGGTTCCGGTATAAGATAATATCATTAATGCCTGGACAATTCGACATCCAACCTGAACTCAAGGATACGGTGATCAAATAATAGCTGCTGACTTAACTAGCTAAGAATTAAACCCTTAACCCATCATGCTCGCTAGGAAAAAGCGGAGCCTCCAAGACAAATACTTCTCGCTTTATTCAAAATCGATCTTATGCTGCATTACCTCCCCTATGACTAAGATTCATTTCACCAGTTCACCGTGCGAAGTGCCCTTTGCGATAAAAAAACCAAAGACTTAATTCAAAATATATATAATAAAAAAAAGAATATAAACCTTGCCACAGACTTATAGAAACCAGTATATGTAGGATTTTCTATGATTACTGAATAGGAAGAACACTTCCACGAAAGATAATCGATAAGCTAGAAAAGCCTTGGGACAATTGACCATCTATTTTCCTTCCTTACGGAATCGAAAACAAGCGAATGTGAATGGAACTAACTAGTCTACCAAAATGGAAACCACGAATTACTTCAATTCAGAACGAAGAAGGCAGAAAGCTTTTGGAGGGAAAACAGAGACACATATGTCTTAGACTCTCCAAATTAAAAACAATAATAAAAATACAAAGAAAGTAGGCTCCGATAGGAAAGAAGGAAAAGAGACTAAGGTCGTCCTCCCCAAGTCGTTAGGCAATTATGACATGGGAAATTCTTGCTAATTGATTAGCCGGACCGATCAAGGATCTCCCGCAACAGGAAAATATAGATAGAAAAGATCGCACAAATAAAGAAAAAGACATCTAGAAAAGTAAAAAACAAGTCAATCAAAAAACTGAAAAAAAAAAGAATCAGAAAAACAAGAGAGAAAAAAACAAGAGACAGAAGAAAAAATCAAAGAAAAGAAAAAAACAGAAAAGACAAACAAGAAAGAGAGTGGAAAAAAGAACAAAAAGAAAAGAGAGGAGAGAAACAAGAAAAAAAAGAGAAGAACAAGAAAATCAGAAAGAAGGAAAAAAGAGAACAAGAAAAAAGACAAGGACCAGGACGAAAGCAAAGAAAGAAAAGAATAAGTCTAAAACAAGAACAAAGAAGAGAAAAAAGAAAGAGAGAAGACAGAGATCAAGAAAAGAAAAAAAAGATAAATAAAAAACTTGTAGAAAATCAAATAAGAAGATAAAATGTCAGGAAAGCTCTCTTACGAGAACAAGGACTCCCTTGTAGATAGTAGATAGAAAGAACAAAAAAATACAACAAATAAAAGACAGAAAAAAGTAGAGAAAATCATGGAGTCAAAAAGTATTTAAACCAATAAAAATGCTAGAAAACAAAAGAAGAAAACAGAAAAGACTCCCCTACCTAAAATTAAAAATAGTATACTATAAGTGAGTGCTTGAACACAGACAAAACAAAAAAAGAATGTATGAGTTGGTCCTTCAAAAATACAAAACAAGATAAAGATAGTTTTGATGGAATACATCCAAACAAGTAGAAAAACTCACCCAACTGTAAACCGATTTGTCTTTAGATAAGCTTGGATTGATCTCTTAGCAAATAAGTATATTTCACCTACTCATGACTTAATAAAAAAATCTTACCTAAGACCTACGAAAGACCCGCAAAAAGACTTGCATCACTAAAAGCATTCCAGGATTTCCATACGACTATGCACCTAAAACCAAACAGAGATTAACCTAGCAAAGAAAAAAAATCCTACTGCCTGCCCTAAGGAGAGCTTTCTGAAGTTAAGTTTGGATAAAAATTGGAAACTCTTCCTCTCTCATCAAAAAAAATAAAAGAAAACTAGAATAAGAAAAAAAGAAAGAAAAGAAAGTACAGAAAAAAGAACAAAGAGAAAGAAACAACAAACAAGAAGAAAAACCAGAATGTAAAAATAAGAAAGAAAATGCGGAAAGAACAAGAGAGACAGAAAAAACAAAGAGAGAAGAGAGGACAGAAAGAAGAAAGATAATTATCAGAACAAGGAAAAAAGACAAAGAAGAAAAAAAAGAAATGACTCCAAAGAGACGAAAAAAGTTATTCCAGAGAAGAGAGGGCTTCGTGTATTAAAAGAGAAAAGAAAATCAGTTGTCGTCCATTTATGTGCGAAAAAGCAAAGATGTTCTCTAAACTAGACTTTTTCCCTTGTAAACCAGTGCAGAAATAAACCCAATAGAAAAAATTAAAAAAGTTGTTGCTTAAATTCAATCCTCTTTGTTCTAATTTATCCAAAACTCCGGAAATACAACAAGAAAGAAAAAAGCACAGAAAAAGGTATTGAAAAAAGAAAAGATCTCGTATACTTTGCGTTAAAAAGAGAAAAAGACAAAAGAATTGATTAAAAAAGTACTCCTTTTGTTGTCGCCAATTTTCCCTCCAAAAAGAAAAGGAGTTCAATGACGTAAATAATAAAGTATTTTTGTCTCTTTTCCATTGGATGTTTCGATCTCGTTCTTTCAGAACCTTCTTTTTCTTTTCCCTATTTCTTTTTTTTTCTTTGTCTTTCTTCTCTGTCTCTTCTTCTTCTCTTTTTATATATTTTATAGTCATATGTTTGTCACTTTTTTCTGTGCATTTCTTTCCTAAAATTGGGTTTGTATATTCGATCGTAACGTTTTCGATTTGGGATTCTTCTTTTTCTGTCTCTTTTCCCTCTACTCTATTTTCTTCTCCTGTTTGTTCTTTCTTTTTTTGTTTTTTCTTATGATATTCTTTATGAAATTGCAAATTCACGTATCAAATCTTGTGTAGTTTAAATTATAAGCCGGGCTTTTTCTCACGTGTTTTGGGTATATGAACTTTTGTCGTCCCAATTGCCAATTTACGGCAAAAAGCTCCTCCAATTCTTTTCAATATGGAATCGCAATCAGGGTTTCTTTTTTATTCTTTTTGAATAGTGGAAGTGTTCTCCTTATTTCTTTGGTATCTTTTCTTTTTTGTCTTTTCTCTCTAATTTTTGTTCTTTCTGATTCTGATACTTTTTGTCTTTTTTATGCTCTCTTTTCTTTTTCCCTTTTCTTCTCTCTCCTCTTTCTGTCTTTTTTTTCTTCTTTTCTGCTTTTCGATCTTTCTTGTTCTCTCTTTTCTTTTTTATGCTCTCTTTCGCGTTCTGTTTTTTCCCTTTAACCCCAGGTTTTCTTTATTGAGGAACCTTCTCTTTTTCTCTCTCGGTCAGAACCTTAAAACTCTCGAATTCCTTTCTTTCTCGTCCTTTCATCTCCTTCGATTGTTGATCGCGCTTTTTGACTCTGTCTTTCTCCTTCTAGATTTCTCTCTCACCATCTCCTTCTCTATTTCTCTTCTCTCTGGACTTCTTTCTATCTTCTCTTATTCTTTCTCTTTGTTTTTCTTTATTCTCTTTTCTTGTTTTTGTGCTAGCTCAAGGCCCTCGGAGCAGAAAGTTCCTGCGCCGGGTCTTCAAATTGAAAAGGACTAATAAGAAAGTCCCTGTAATAAAGAAGTCAGGCTTGCAACGATTCCGAATCACCACACAAAAATTTCTCTGTCACTCTTTTCATCCGCTTCTGTCCCAATCAATAATCCAACATATTCTCTCCTGGACTGTGCAACAAAACAATCCTTAATAACAGGCAAGTCCCATTCCTCTACTATTGTCGATATGAAACTAGGAGCAAAATGCGGATTGGCTGCGGAATTAAGCAGACGACTTTTCCTATGACTACGGAAAACCAGACTCCTATCATCTATCTATTCTTGTTAATCCCATGGCTATTCCCAGAACTGGTTTTGGACTGCTTTTTGGGAATAGGACTGCGACCCTGGAGTCATAGGCGTAACCTAGCATGGTTTTGTTTTTTATTAATTAGAATGGGGTCCCCTTACTCCTTGTTACTTGAGAGTTGCTTTCTGTTATTTTCTTATTAGAATTTTCTTTTCATTTAGAGTTTCAGGTTGTGCGGAGTGAAGGAGAAGATCCTACTAATTACTCAGAATGACAGTTCAAAATCCTACAAACGACAGTCTTTTCTTATCATTCAGAGAGTGGAAGAGTTTTATTTATGGGTTTTCTATAAGGTAAGAGTGGCTTCCAAGATTTTTGTTCGACAGTTTCTGCTCGAGAATTTCTGGGTTGTTCCAGAGTTTCGGGTTGTGCAAAAAAAGAACTTGTCATTGCAATAGAGGAAGCTTGAGTCAATAACAAACTAGAACAAGATCAAAAAAAACAGAAAGCCCTTTTCTTTTCATTTCGTGTATGAGATTGGAAAAAGAACTTGTCCTTTCGCGAATTGAAAGATTTGCAAGAGTTTCCAGTTGCGTAGAAAAAAGAACTTGTCCTTTGGAGAGTGCAAGGTTGGTCAATAACAAATTACAAGGCAAAAAAGAAAAAGGGGATCAAAAAAAAAAAAAAAGGAAAAGAGAAAACCCAAAGACGTCTGAACGAGCTAAATAGAAACAGCCCGGAGTTCCTTCCCCCGCTCCGAAGTCTGCCTGAGTACGGGCAAATAAGCGCTAGAAAAGAAAAAAACATCCAAACACTGTTACTAGGCCCTCTCATACTTCGAGACTCTTCTTTCTCTAGTACTTGCATTCCCCTTACTCGATCTATAGTCGAATTCACTTGTCTTTTTCCCTGCCGTTTTGAACCCAGTCACGGATCTTGCCGAGGAACCGACCGACTTTTCGCTCTTGGGCAGAGGTCCTCTTTTTTGTCTTTCCAAGAAATTTTTCGATCTGAGTCTTTCAATCTTGTTTGATTGGACTTCCTAGAGTGGCGTATATTGTTAATGTAAAACCTAAAGCAATAAAATGTCAGTTGTTTTTGTTTGTGTTTAAAGTGTGATTTTTTAATTCAAAAACATAGCTAACTCTAATTTATATTCTAGTAAATAGTAAAATTCTTTTTTGGAAAGGACACAATAATTGGTATAAAGAAAAAAAAAGTTAAATCAACAGAAAAATAATAAGAAAATCGGTCAATGCTAAAAAACCATTACTTAATCGATAGATTTTTTTGATAAACATAAAAGAACCGCGGTACTTCAATTGGCTTTTAATAACTAGAAATTTGAAACACAGGATTTCAATCTGAAATTTTGGTTCGAAAGTTAAATAAAAATTTTTGATGGCAGCTGGCTTTCTTTTCTATCATAAAATAATATTGTAAGATTTAGTTCTTTTTTTTTTAACAAGAAGTGCTTTCTTATGCTCATACTAATACAAAGAAATTAAAATACTTTTATAAACAAATAAAATTAACTAGAATTGACTCTAAGTGAATGCTTGTAGTTCTGAAGTGGATACAAAAGGATACAGCATTTATTAAATCAAACGCAAAACCCGTGAATAAGATGAAAATACATAGCACAAATGAAAAATCCTTCGAAGGACAATAAATTTCTAAATCAATAACGTCTACCTACCCCGCACTGCAAAAGCCTTTTAAACCTAATTAAAACAAGAACCACGAAAACAAACATAAAAGGACTTGTAAATAGCTAGAGTTATTGTCATATTAATAACAAAATCAACAAACATAATTTTTACCCCAGGAGAGAATTTAAGGATAAGAGTCGTTGACAAAGTAATAAATAAAATTCAATTATATTTAGAAATTCTTTCTCAACTTAAAATTTCGGTCAATAAACAAAACTTTTTCCACTTAACTAGCTCGACGTAGAGTTGGGTAGATTTATTGCTTTGTTGTATTATGATCCTCTGCACATCCTATCTTTTCATTAAGAATTAAAAAATTGTTATCATTTTTTAATTACAAGAAAGATGAAAAATAATTTAATGGAATAGGGCCTCAAGTCAAACTCCAATGTTGACTTAGGGCTCCGTTATAGATAGGATTTGTATAAAATGGAAAACGACATATATTTCCGTCTTTTTATGAAAAAGACTTCTCAAGGGCTTTGATATTTCAATTTCTAATATGCAAACTTCTTCTATTTCTTTTCCGTAAGCTTAGTGCTAGTTTGAAAATTAATTATTCGTCTTACATTTCAGTTTGGAATTTTTGCGCAGAGCTCCCGAGTTGTTTATATAAAATTCCTTCGTGTATCAATTATTGTTTTTAATTTTTGGACATAGATAATTATTGTTCTTTTTTCTTATTTTTCCTTTATTTGCTTTAGACTTTTGCTTTTCTACTTTTTAAGTAATTTATTTTATTCCACATTATTAATCTTATAGAATCTATAGCATTTGTATTAGTTTAAAATATATAAATTAATGTAGTTATCTTTTTTGTTTAAAGGCGCTCGATGGAATTTTAAAGAGGATTATAAGTATTCTTTTTGTCTCCATTCAATTCAAACTGTTGTAGGCTCCTCTGTATCCTCTTTCTTTGCTGTCGTCTTTTCTTTTTTTTTCTTATTTCTTTATCAAAAACGGGAGAAGTAGAAGTATTGTTGTTGTCAATTTGTTATCGAATATAGAATGCATCTACTTGGATTTTTTATTCTCTAAAATATATTAGAATGTTATTTTATAGTCTCATTTTCACAATTTAATCGCAAATTACGTATATATAGATATATATAGAATTTACTCTATTTTTAGCTTTTTTTTGTTTTCTTTTATCTGTGTTTTTTCTATAATTGATTTTTTTTCATTGTCGATTTCGTTTCATTTGAAGTTCCTTTTTCATGGAAGGACACTTTCCTTTTTATTTAGATAGTTTTGAGTTCTACTGTTTTCTATACTTAAAATGTACTTTATAAATATATATACTATAATAACAAAAATAGAGCTTTCTACTTTTTTATTAGTAAACACATTTCTTTGCAAAAATGGCATTTTTGTGTCCATTTCTTTAATTTAAAGGCTCTCAAATAAGTGCTGTTATAAATTTTTATATAGCAGTTTGCTCTAAGAGGTGCCATAAAGGATCCAGTTCCGTTTATATTTTTATCATCCCTAGCTCTCGGTTGATCACTCTTTTTTATTTTTGTCGTGTATTTTTTCTGGCTGAAATTTTCCTGCTGTTTTCAAAGAGAGAATTGCCGGCGAATTCTTCTATTTTGTTTGTTTTATATTGGCTAATTATTTAATTACAATAAGACTAAGTATTAATTTAAAACTACGGCTGATGAATAAAATTAAAATACCTAAGTTAAGTATGATGAATATTACTAATAATATTAATCTTTCACGTTACTTTAATTTACTGTCGTCAAGTAGAATTATAACTAAAACTGTGCCCTTTTCTAAAATAATTAAAAATCAATAAAACATTAAATCCTTTTCAGAAATATAGGAGTAAATTCTCGATACCAATGATAATATATTATATTTTTTTGTATCTCAGCTGTTCCACTGGGTTTTCCTACCCGATTTCTCATTTGCACTCTAATTTGTTGTCCAAGTTCCCTTAGAAGGTTTTATACTATTTTATTCTTAATTTATATTTATTTTTCATACTTTCTTTTTTCTTGTTCTCTGTCCTTTCTCTCTTTCTTATGAAAGTTTTGATTTGCTCTTTATGCTTTAGCGTTGTGCTTTTGAGAAAATAATATTTTATTCTTACAAGTGCATGTGGGAATTCCCGTTAACTAGATTAGGATTCGAACTTAAATATTATCTTTTCAGCGCGAATTCGGTCATTCCTTTTAAGTTATTTTTGCAATTCGATTCTATTTCTACCATTTTGTCAAAGCAAAAGATCATCAATGTCCCTTTCTATGTAGGTATAAACTTCCTTTAGTGATAGCTAAATAAACTACTTTTAATACTTCAAAGAGGTTAGAAATGCAGAATCTCGATTCAACTTACGCACCTTTGCCTGGTCACTCATCAAGTGTCTCCACTTAATTTTATTTATATATTTTTAGACCAATTACGATATTCGCAAGAAAGTTGAAAAGAAAAAGTATCTATCCCCTTGTTAATAATGAAATTTCAGATTGTCTACTCGGCGCATTTAGTTAAAAAAACTATGCAATATGAGTAAAAAACTTTATAGCGTTTTAAATATTTCAAGACACCAACTATTTAGTAGTTAGATAAGATCGTTTTGCCATGACAAGAGTCAATAAAAATTGATTTTTCCTATTCGAAATTTTTTACTAGTTTTGTAGGTTTACTAAATAAAAAAGGATTTTAATGGATTCTTTTTTATAAATAAGAAAAAAGTAAACGTAAAAGTTTTGTAGTAATCTTGGTCAGGCATTCACGTTTAAGTGGAAAAAACTAATCTATTAATAAATTAATAAGTAAAATTATTAATATTTAAAAATACGAGCCAAAATGGAATATTATTTAAGTATACTTTGAATGTTTTTACTATATTATAACGAAAATATATTAATCTCACAACCTTACTTCTAAAAAGTACCCTTTGGATGGATGGATGTCCTTTCATGCGGCAATCTCCATGTAGTGGTCTGTCACGAAAGCTTTTGTATCTCTTTTTATTAAATGTACTCCCTAACCAGACTTCTTTTCTACTTGTGTGAACAAGCACGTAAATTGGCGACTAATGCTTGTACTAGTCCAGGAACCTTCTTATTCGCTTAAACAAATGACTGCCTTTCCTTAATTTTTTCTTTTTCTCAGTAATTTTTGTTATCTTCTGATCCCTTGGTTGTTGGAATGAGGACCTTGCCAGAGTAAAATTTGGTCTAGTCCGTTTTTTCTTTCGTCTTTCTATCTCTTTTTTTTATACTTTCTATTCTTTCTTTTTTTTTTCTTTCTTCTACGATCTCTGTTTCTGCTTTCTTCTCGTTTTTTTGATTTGTTACTTCTCTTTCTTCTTGTTTCTATGTCTTTCCTCTGCTTCTTTCTTTCTTTTTATGATTTTTGTTTTTTTGGAACTCTTTTCTGTCTCTTTTTCTCCTCTGTCTGCTTAGTTTTTTCTTTCTGTTTAGTTTCTCTACCCTCTCTATTTTTCTTTATTTATTGTTCTCTAGCACTTTTGCACTCCCCCGACTCGATCTCTAGTCGAATTCACTCGTCTTTTGTACTAGCTTGCGGACCCATTTCAAACGAAAGGTCTTCTATAACACAATTTCTTAATTCTACTTTTGCCAAAGCTACTTTGGGACAAAGATTTTTCTATACGTAATTTCATCAGAAATCCCAGACCCCGGGAGGCTTGTTCTCTATACGCAATAACTTGAAAGAACGAATTTTCGAAAGAACTACTAGATAAATGATTCATGTACTTAGCATTGACAAACGCATTATAACTAGACTCGATTAGATTACTTCACGAACCTTCACTACATACGAAATTACTACATGATGGAATTTCGAAATGAGCGAACTTTCCATTCGCCTTTCAAAAAAAGCGATTCCGTCTATTGACTCGATTCTAACACTAATAAATTACAATTTTAATCACTCCGCTTTCAAGACGAAATTCATATACACAACGACTTCTACTCACTACCAAATTCTTGTAAATTTTTAAGTTTTAGATCATCTTATATACGCAATGGTCTATATACAAGAAGATAGATTGATACATATTTTGTAGAATGACAACATCACTTTCTATACGAATCCATCCGGATGACTTAGGAAATGACTTATATCCATAAACAAATGACTTTTACTTAATGGACTAAAATCTCTATTTTATTTGCTTGCACTCTTTCGATCTACTTCTCTCTTTTATACACATAAATGGACGACAACTACAAAAAAAGTCAAGGGAAAAAATAGTGAATTTATAGAAGAATCAACGAGAAAAAGCCAGAGGGAAAGTCGAGAGAACAGACAAAAACACAGAGAAAGAGTAGAAAATAAAGAATATAGAGAGCAAGAATAAGAGGAAAACGCAGAGGACAGAAGGAACGATAACAAAACAAAATAAGGAGCTAGTAGAGTTAGAGTTAAAATAGACGACAGGTAGCAAGAGAAAGAATTTCCATATGATACATAAGTTAAAATAAGACTCTGTTTCGTTCTAAAATTCCTGCAAATCTCTTAGGACACTGGCATTGCAGAGCGCATTCTACTAAAATCCCGCTTCCATTCCTTTGGTTTCCTTTGAGCTCCTTCTGTCTCTTTCTTTCCTAGAAACTTCTTTTTTCTTTATTCTCTCTTACTTCTTGTTCAATCAAGAGGGAATCTTTTTCTTCCTTCTGGTAATCTTATCTCTCCTCTTCCTTCTTTTTTTTGATCCTATCTTCTTAGTTAACCTAAAATGGACGACAACAACAAAAGATAAAGAAAAAAAGAAAGAGGGAAGAGAAAAAGGGGGGTCAGGAGAAAAGAGAATAAAAGAAAAAGTCTCAGAGAAAAGAAAGAAACAGAACAGAGAAAGCTGTCACAACAAAGATTCACCAAACAATTCTTACGAGGAAACCTATTGAAAAGCTGACCCCCGAAAAGAATACCAATTCGAAAACCCTCAATCAGGACAAACAAAAAACAAAGACAAGTGAGGAAGTGTCCTACAAAACCTTCTGGAAACCACCTTTGAAACTGCCACCAAGCATTCCTGAGACCTTTCAAACAGAAAACTAGAGGACAGTCAATAACGTAACGCTTTTGAGAGGAGACTAAATAATAGAATTTCCATAACCAATTTCACATAATAATATGTAGTAACTAGGATGAAGACAGAGAAGTTTGGAAAATTAACACAAGCTTTCCATTTCTACCCCTACTACAAAAGCACTCTAATTGCAGAAAATCCTTTCACTTTGACAAATGGAACTAATACGCACTTTTGAATACTTTTTTTGAACTCATTTTATTTAAGTAAAGATTTTTTCCACTTATTTTTCGTAATTCAGTAGTACAAAAATGACAGTACACTAGAACGGAAATAGAATTTCAGTAGTATTGTAATAATAATTATTGTCTCTAGTAATATGTATATAGAGAAAACCAAGATGAAACAATAAGACATTGCATCCAATCCTCACTTAAAAAGAAAATGCATGGTTTCGAAGGTTTTCGGAGAAAAAACTTTTGGAAATAAAGAAAAACAGATAGGAAGAAGAGAAAAACAAGAATGCAATCCTCCTAGTATAGAAGAGGATCCGGGAGAACACTTATCAGAGCAAACAAAAAAAAGAGAGGAAAGAAAACAAAGAAAAGAAAGAGAGATCAGAAGCAGAGAGAAGAGGCAGATGCTTGAACAGAGAGAGAAGGAAAGAAAAAACAGAGAAGACAAAAGAGACAAGATAGAAGAAGAGGAAAGTACCAGTTCGAAAAGAAGAAAGAAGTTCAAGAACAAGAGAGAGAAAAAAGAAAGTACCAGTTCGAAAAGAAGAAAGAAGTTCAAGAACAAGAGAGAGAAAAAAGAAAGACAATTCCTGCTACTCTCTCTCTGCCTCCCTTTGGTCACAGAGACCAAAACAAAGAAAAACAGTGCCTTCGACTTGCTGTCACAGAGAAGAGACCAAAATAAAGAAAGAAAGCCAACCACTATTGACTTCTTCTTTTCGATCACAGAGAATAAAAACCCAAAGAAGCAAAAAAGAGCAGGAGAAAGACAGAAAAGAGAAGAGAATGAAAAAGACAGAAATGCAAATGGAAGGGATAGAAAGAGGACAACTAAGAGAAAGAGAGAAGAAGTGTGCCGACTTCCTATAAGATTAGCACAAGTCCATACAAGACTCTTGGTTCCATTGAACCATCCACCCAAGAACCAGGAAAGAATTCAGCCTAGAAAAAGACTGAAAGGTTGTTACAAGTGTTCATGAGTCAACGAGTACTCAAAAACTGGATAAAAGAAGTCTCCTTCGATCCCAAGCAAGGAAAGTCAGCCTTGTCATTTTCCATCTCTTTGCCCGAAGTGCGCTTCTTTTTGGTAGAATGGAGCGAAAGAAGTCCACGCTGTCCTCGGGTCTAGTTTCAGAAGGAACCAAGGAATACGTCAAGAACAAAAGGGAGCTTGCTTCTGTCTATTACAAAAAGAGTCAAAATTATTCCCAAAAGCTCCATGGTTATGATTACCGACAGAGAGAAAAAAGAGAATCAGAAAAAGAACAAGTGTCAGAAAAGAGACTTGAATTCAGGAAAAATAAAAGAAATTCGTCAAAAGAAAAAAATAAAGAGGAGAAAAAGCAAAGACGAAAGAAGATACAGAAGAAAAAAAAGAGAAGAAAAAGGGCTTTTGTTGTCATCCATTCGGAATTTGATCAAGAAAGAAAAAAGGAAAGAAAAGGGAAAAGAGGGAGAGAAGAAAAAGAATACAAAGAAGAAGATTGCCTGTCAGGATACATGTATCTAATAAATATAATACATAGTAGATAGTTAAGAGAAGGAGTGGAAACGAGCTAATGGACCCTACGCATATATAATTAAAATATAAAAATACATCATGACTAAACCATTTTTATTTAACAAGATGATTATAAGAAAGAATCTCAAAATCCACTAAAACTAAAAGCAGAATAGGAGAATGCAGTTTTCAATAGAAAAAGAAAAAACTTGACAACAAAGAAAAAATCAGAGAAAGACAGAACCAGAGAAAGAGAAAAAAAGACAGGGAAAGTAGAAAAAAGGAAAAGCCGGAAAAGAAGAAACAAAGAAAAACAAAGAAGAAAACCAGAGTGGAAGAAGACAGAAAAACAAAATAAAAGAAGAAAAAAATAAGAAAAGAAAGAGAGAAAATTCTGAAAAACCGAGAGAGAAAGATCAAGAGAGAATGCAAGCGAGATGAGGTTGTAAAAAAAATAATGTGAAAGGAAAAGGCTGCAATATTTTTAACTAGAGGAGTCCTCCTGTCATCCGCCAAGCTCACAAAGGTTGTAGATCAAGAGCAGCGGTGAGATCTTAGTTAGTGAAAAAATCGAACATGACTTTAACACGTTAGAAAAGCATTGAGATCCGTTCATCGACTATAGCATTTTAGAATAATATGGCTAGATCTGGTCAAGTGATTAGGTGCTTTACTGCTTTTTTTGTATTTGTCCCTAGGATGCTTTAAGAGAGCAACATCTTACATAAGAGAAAGATTGTATTTATTTAATAAAATCCCTAAGTGAGTGAGAATGAATATATTTGTGTACCCGGTCTTTTCTTGTGCGGCAGCCTTATAGTTAGACTATTATTTATATTAAGTTTGTTTGCATTTAGTTATTAGCCCGCGCAAGAGTTTTCTCTTTCAAGAAATAAATTACATAATATTCTAAAGTATATTTTTTTATATAAATACACCCTAGCTGGGTTTTTGATAAAACAGGGCAAATGCAACGTTTTTAATACGGAGATAGAGACTGAAATTGAAATAGAGGTAGTAGAAATCCGGGGAGTGCAATCCATTAGATGTTTAATATGGAAATTGGTTATGTAGTATATATTAGATGTAATTCTACAAATATCCCTTATTCCAATAGGAAATCGTATAGAAATCTATTTTCTGTTTTTAGCTAGTTTATAATATAAGTAAGTTATTTGCGTGAATTATATAGACTAGACTTAAATTGATATGGATTTTAACTCTAAGGTAGGGCCAAAGTTTCTGGTTTAGATGTCTCATCAAAGACATCTTAAGAATTTCTACAAGAACAACAAAGAAAATAAATCCGTAGCGGAGGATTCTTTTTATTATTAGATAGATTGGAGCATGGTAAAATAGGGCCAACAGCGATGTATTTTTTGTCTATTTATTTATTTATATTTTTAGTTGATAAATAAAGAAAAGAGCTGTGGGAGTACTCAGAGCTTTATTGAAATACGCTTATTAAATTCATGGATTAATTGTGTCGCAGAAGGAGAAAAAAAGTATATCGTTTTACTTTGGGAAGCTTAAAATACGATTTGACTAATTTAATATATATTAGAGATAAATGTTATACTTAGGATTTCCTTAGATTATACGAGCATTCTCCCGGTTTCATATGGGTGTTTTATTCCATGTATTTATTAAAATTGTCGGCTCGTGCCTTCATATTTGTATTTATCCATGCCCAAGGCTCTCTTTATGTCTTTTATTTTCATTTTGTAAAATATAATTCTTTGTTTTTTTGTTAATTATTATTTCCAAACAAAAATTCCATAAAAATAATAAAGACATCGAGTTGTTGTCTAGAATGAGAAGGTACTTTGATACTTAAATAACCACAACATATAAATTTCTTAGCCGGTTCTCCCGAGGAATTCCAAAAAGTACGCAAGGAAAACAAAAAATGGAAAGACACTTTGGAAGCCCAGACAAAATAGGTTATACCTTGAAAATGAATGCACATTAATCATGTAGATTATAATAATTAATATTAATCCCTAGAGAAACCCGGAGTTTTTTTTTATTTTGAAATTATTATATATAATTTATATATATATTTTATAATATTTTAATTTATTACAAATTATTATATATACTATAACTATAGACTAAATATGCTATTTTTAATTAATTTAATTATTGTAACATAGTTATTTTTTGAAAGTTGTTTTTGTATAAAAATACTTCGCGTACTAGCCTTGCCCCAAAATTAATCTTTGCTCCCTCTTTTTAGAATCTCAGAACTTATATTTTTAAAGATTTTATTTGTATGCTAATTATGAAAGTTTCCCTTATCAACTTTCTAGTCATAACTAATCATTAAAAAAAATAGTAATGTAGTGATATTCGATTTTCAATTTTATCCAAGAAATTTAAATATTTTTTCGTGCGAGTAATTGACTTTGAATCTGCCTATCTGGGAACTTTGAAATGTGTTTAAAATGCTTTTTTAATAGATTCATCTAACAATAACCTTTGAGTCCCCTTATTTTGTAGCATTTTCATGGAACATAATTTGATTTGAATTTCCCTGCTCCTGCGGATCTAGGGCTCCTGGTTAATTTATTATTCTTTCTTTTTAAGTTTTATTTATATAATATAAAATTTTCATTTGATTAAGAGAAATAGAAAGGAACTATTTTAATTTGTCTATGTATAGGATGTCATTTGCACGATATAGTATATCGTATCATATGTTATATGAATACAGAAAGATGTGATAAATAATAACGACTCGTGGGACAAATCAAGGATTTAGATGGTACCGTGGTGCGAAGGCATTTCTGGTTTGCCACTATTTATTTTCACCAAAAACAAAAGAAGTGCCCCTCTGCTTAAGGAAAATCACTTTCTTTCCTCAGGGGGGATTTCTCCAATTCTCTACCCGTAGCTCTAATTAGAAATCTTTCTCGGAGATTGCGCTGGGTAGATAAAGCTAAGAAGACAGCTCTAGGGCACCCGTGTGAGCCTTCCTTACTCAAGTAGAAGATTGAGTCTTTCGGGATCGAAGAGAATTTCCAACCCGTCTACGAACCAAAGGATTTTTTACGTGTTATGCATGAACTTTTGAAGCAGCAGAGTCTTTGGACTAGCCTTCAAGACAAAAATCGGTCGATTGACGCCCAGGTTTTCTTAGGAGTGTTTGCCGAAGATCATCATGAAGCTAAAGGGTATAAAGCTGTTTTCCAGTATCGATAAAGATGCCTTTAGGGAAGTTCCCTTTTTCTAGGACTTCTTTTCAAAACTAAATAAGAAAACCTGAATGGAGGCAGCATAGCTTAGTGACCTGGCCAAAAAATTACTGCGTGCAAAGGGAAAATGGCTTCATATTAGATGCACCCCGAACGGAGACAGGGGAAGCTCTTTGTCATTTCTTTACGAATCCTAGGCCTAGAAAGAAGGCACAAAGTAGTAGTCAACCACAACCAAAGGCACAGGAACAGGGAGCTTTCATAAAACTATTATATCAATGCAAAACCTTATCACTGTGGAGTAAGTAAGTAAGTAAGTAAGGGAGATAAGGCGGAAAAGATCTGTCATTCCTCGTTTATAACTCTTATCTATAAACAAAATAAGGCATAGACAACATAATGACCCTCACCAAGCAGACAACTAAGGACAAGAGGAAGAAGTTGCATTTATTATTATTATCCATAAAGTAAACCTGGGGGTAACCCCTGCAGAAGAAGCTAGGGAAGAGGTGGGGATCTAGTGCCTTCACTACCCTATTATAGTAAATAGAACCCCATTTATTTTACGCAGGAGCTTAAGAGCACTCCCATTCAAACAGAAGTCTAAGCTAATGCGGGTAAAATAGAGAAAGTCTTAATTATCTGAAAAAAGCTCGAGGAGATCTTGGGGATGCTTGTTTCCATGACATCCGAACCCGAGAAGTAAAAGGAGCATTGCGGGAACGTCATACACTTTCAACCAACAACCTACCGACCAATTCCTCCTAGACCTACAACTAGTTTTTAAGGATAGATTCACAAAACCATACCTTGTCGAAAGACACCGGGAACACCTTCTAGGTGGTCAAGAATACTGTCCGCAAAGTCCGAGGAGACAGGGAAATAGTCTTTCCCTAGTTTAGACCATTGAAAGAAAGTAGGCAGACAGAAAGCCTGCAAGCAACACGTCTAGAAAGACTCTAAAGTTAGTCGTAGGTGTAAACAAAAACATACAGAAAGAAAAAGAAAATAGGCCACAATATGACGAGCCGGAGTATAGGAACTATGAGTAATCCGTAGAGAATCTCCCTTATGCCCAGTCCCATGCTATCGAAAGGGATCAAAAAAACTACAGCGTAGACTGCCGCGGAGAAAAAAAAGAATCTGAGAAGAGTGTGAAAAATAAGCACATTGAAGTTAACATTTAGGAAGTTTTTTTAATTAGGTTTTCTATAAAGTATTCCGGGACTTTGCTGTTGTTCTGTTCGTCGTCTCCTTGTGCGCTCACTTCTTTCTTACTTCCGCGTCTTCGCCCTCTCCGTCTGGGACCTGTTCCCCATACGATCTCACTCATACACTACAAAATGAAAGTGCCAGAGAGAATATATGACAACAAATATAGAAACATCGAGAAATAAGAGAAGAAAGCCAGAGAAAAACTAGAAAAGAAGAGAAACTGAAGAAAAAGAGAAGAAAAAGAGAAGAAGAACTAGCAAAAGAAGAAAAGAGAGAGGAAGAAGGAGTCACATCAAGCTATAAATATTAGAATAGGGATAGGGAACAGAAGATAGAGAAAAAAAGAACAAGAGGAAGCAGAAAAAGAGATAGTTGGAAAGATAGAAGGAAGAAGGTTCTCCTATAAAAAAAAAAAGAAACCCGAAATGCAATAAGAAAAACTCCCCGGAAAATGAAGACAAGTTTTTCCAGAATCTAAAAACAAGTTTTCTTTCTCTCTTTTTGTCAGAAGGGGAAAGAAAAACCTCTCTCTTTCTCGCTTTATGTATTTTGAGCCCTCCACTAGCTTAGATTAGACTTCGAAAACCTTGCTTTTTTTATTTATCCCGACTCTCCCTCTGACAAAATTGGTTTCTCGGATTCCTTTTCTCGTTCATAAAGTTTCTTATGGCACTCTTTCTCTTGTTTTATTTCTCGTTCTCTGGTTTATTTTTTTTCTTGTTTCTCTTTCTTCTTTTGTTGTCTCTTTCTCTCATTTCTTCCTTCTCCTTCCCTTTTTTTCCTTTCTTTCTTCTCCGCTTTCTGCTTGTCGGAAATGGATTCCAACTCTTGTTCTTTTCTTACTTTTTTTGTTTCGACTTTTTGTTTCTCCTTTTCCGCCAATTTATATTTCACTTAAGTTATCAATGATGTTTCATATATTATTTACAGCAAAGTCTATATTATTGTTATTTATTTGCTGGAAATCCTTTGTGTTCTGATTAATGCACTTCTAATCTTTTAATTAGAGACTTATCTATTTAGGTTTTTTAAGAACTTTTGGTGTAATGAAGTTTTGGATCAAGGGCTTTTCTAAATTATTCGATTTTTGTTAACAAATTAGAAAATAACTTTATGTAATTTTCTTTTTGAGGTGATGACGACTTATATTAGTAGAAGTTCTCCAAACATCATATTTTTAGGATCCCTTCCCGGGTTTCTTGGAGGCGATTCCTTTAAGAATAGGATTCCTTTGTTGCCTTTCACTATATCATTATTCGAGTGGATTTTTCCCTTCTATTTTTTTGTTTTTATAATTTTATTCTTCTTTATGTCTACTGGTGTTTACACTTTGTTTCTATTCCTTTCTATCTTGTAGTTGATCCTTTAGAGCATTGTCAAAAGGATAAATGGTTTCTCTCTTTGGATTCTAGATATAATGCCAATTCTTTTTATTTATTAAATACTAGGATAGATAGCTCCTCGAAAACTTTACCGACTTCCAAAATGTCGTAAAGTTACCTACAGCAACCCTCTTAATTCTAAAAATCCCTTTTGTTGGTTAAGTCTAACGAATATGTTTTGTGAGTCACGAACTTTAAACTTTTAATTCTCTGGTTGGCATGAGAAATTAAGGAAAGGTGTGGTTCGGCTTGTAGGTGTTGAGGTCTAATCCTTTTTTATTAAAAGACTTATTTATTAAGACAAGTGAGATGTGCTTTACGCTTAATAAGAAATAGGTAAAAGTATCAAAAAAGATTAGGAAGAAAGAAAAAGAAGTCGTAAAAAGAGACTGGGTATAGTGACAGGGACAAGTAAATAAAGAGAAATCTACCTAGGATGAGAGTCAAGGAATATTTGGAATAAATCCCGTTCTCTTAAGCAATGTAGGATTTAGGGAATGAAGAGTCATAACAGTGAAAGATGGCAGCTATGACGTGGTCAATCTTTCGATGCACGTCGCCATAAGGAATCAATCGATGTTGGATTAGTTCCAGGTCCGGAAAGAGAAAATCAAATACAAAGTATTTCCCAGTTAACTAAATCCTTATTAATTATGAGAGAGGAAATGGGGATTTACGTTTAAGAAGAATCTTTCTAAGTATTAAAGAATCTAGAGTAATGAAGTAAGAGAAAGAAGGAATAAGACATAGAATGAAAGCGGTAACCAAGCGGTTAACAAGAGGAAAGAAACGTCCAAGGTAGGTAGGTGTTGGGGAAAAGAAACCAGTCATATGGCTAAGGAAAGAATGCGTCATAGAAGGCAGTAACACCCTACTAAGAGGAGGAGCGCAAGTACATTCCGCCAATGCACGTCACAATTTCGATGTAAAACAGCCGGTTTTGGAAAAATATCAAATTGAGACCCGGAAAACTAAAAAAGAAGGGGGAAACGGCCTAGAAAGGAAGGAAGAATTTATGAAGAGGTAGAGCACCAACTAGACTATAATGGAAAGACGGAGTCTCAAAGGCAGTGCCAACAAAGAGAGGAGAAGTGGTAGGTCATTTTACCGACAAACTTCAAGGAAGAGTGGGAGAAAGAGGAAATAGAGAAGAAAAAAGGGGGAACCCAGAAGGTAAGAAACAAATTATCAAGAAAGGAACAGAGGAGACAACATAGATAGTAAGAACGAGGGAAGAAGTGTGAACTGACCAGTAGACTACGGACGGAATGCGCTTATCAAGGTTTAGTATTAAGTATATATGATAATTTCATTTCTTTTTTAGCGCACTTCTTTTTTCAAAGAAAGTACATTTTTACTATCTTTTTGAGTTTCCGCAAGATTGGATCATAAGAAACCTTTCTTGTAGATAAAAAATCTCTAGAATAAAATATTAAGTCAACTTTCTTTTTGCATCCTTGATATCTAGCTCCTGAGTAATAAATTTAAAATAACAAAATTGTTTTTGGCTAATATCATTAGTTCATATACTAGTTTTTTATTTACTAGTTTTAGGTTTATTCTTACATTGATTTCTATTCGAATTCTAATTATATTTAACAAATTCTATATTTTCAATTATATATTTATATATATTAATTTATTTATATCTTTTTTTAACTTTAATTAAAGTTAAACTAAGTAAATAAACCCAAAAGGTTTTAATCCATATAAGGAGATATGGCTTGGATAGGTAGTGCAAGTTTAAATTGATCTCGCGTATTGATTATAATTACATTATATAAGAATTCCATATTGTGTTATATTTTGCTATATATTTATAAGTTATTCTAATTTTAACTATATTATTTATCTAACGAAAATATTAAATAATAATAATATATTTTCGGAATTGGATTTCCCTTTTTGTATTAGTTTAAAATGATTCAAATTTACTTAAATAAAAGAGGGGAAGTTCGGGCCATTTTACATTACAGTTAAACCAAGCTTTTGGGCTTTATTTTCTTTACTTCGATTAGGCGGGAGGCCCCTCCTAAGTGCTTTCCTCACAATTTTCTGCTTCCTCTGCTTTGTGATTGTTTTTTCAAGCTAATGCTTTTATCTTCATTTGTTGTTTTTCTCTTCTCTTTTTCCCAAAATATCTCCTTTTTTAATCTCTTTCTTGTTCTTCCCCCGATTTTTCCTTTTTCTCATTAAAATAGAAAGTAAAAAAAATAATCAAAAAAGAAATAAAGAAAAGAGAGAAATATCGTATCGAAGAGAGAAGAAATAAGGAAAAGAAGAGACATGAAAAAACAACAAAAAAGAAAGACCAAGAAGTCTTAGAAAGAGAGAAAGATTAAGAAGAAAGAGAAAGAAACAACAAAAAGAGGAGGAAAGAAACCCACAAGAAAAAAAGAGAGAAACAACAAGAACAAAGAGAAGATTCAATTCAGAGAGAGAAAAAAAAAGAATATAAAAAGCTTGTATTAAAAAATAAGAACAAGAAGAAGAGAGAAAGAAAAACCAGAGAGAAGCAACTTCAAAGCAAGAAAGAAAATACTTCTAGTGAAGTGCCCTTTAGTGAGTCTCCAAATAGTGCGTCATTACTATTCAAAGTCAAATAAAAGTCTAAGAAGCGAACGTGAATCAACGTATGTATAGAAAGAATCCTGGAAGAGAAAAAGAAAGAATTGAGTATAGAATTTAATTCGTCAATCTGACGAGAAATCATTGCGTATAAAAAGATCTCTGTCCAAAAAAAGAGGAACAAAAAACGAGAGTAGACAAAATAAAGAAGTTATTTCCTATAAAAATAGGAGACCTCGTCCACGCAACAGTTGTGAGAATTGCGTATAGAAAGATCCGTCACTCAGAAATATATAGAAAGGAATTGTGTATATAATGATAAGACTCTTGCCACATATAAGGAAATCTCCTAAGGGAAGTGCAAGCAGTCGTCGAGGCAGATTTATCAATAAATTCTCTATTCTATATGATAGAAGCATTCCTTAATAATATAGGCCGGCCCTTTACACAATGATAAACAAAAGGATTCTCCGCTAAAAGAGCCAGCAGTTTTTCACTCTTTTAAATTTAATAATTAAAATAAAAAACTAGACTTTGTTTATTTTCCAATCCAACGGTAATCAAATCAAAAATCAATTAAAGAATACAAGTAAAGCCTTGTAAATTGAACCAGAAATACAAAAAAAATTGTATCCTTGGACATCCAAATTTATACAAAGTTAGATCATAAAGAAATGAGGGAAAAACTCTAGATCTAGTAGATTTTATATAGTGTAGGAACTCGCGGTCTAGAAATAGACAAACTAGAATGAAAAGAACTTGACTAAAAAGAGTCCGGGCCCTTAGCAAAATTATATATAATAAATATACTCATTCTGCACAAAATACAGAGAGATATATCTCGTTAGTAGTGTAATGCCTTTAGGGTTCTTTTATTTTAAAAAGATCTAATACAAGTCAACCAAACATTTAAGAATAAAAGAATTAAATAAACAAGTTGCTAGAGTGCTGAATAAAAAGAATCAATATTCTTACTTCATAATTTACTAGAATTAATTACATTTACTATAAATCTATAAAATAATTTTAATAGAAATGTTTTATTTATAGCATAAAAATAAAAAAAAAGCAAGAAGATAAATAAGCAAAGATGGACCCAACAGATTTACAAACAATATTAAAATTAAAAAAATTCACTCATTTGTTGTCATCCATTCTTTAAAACTAAGAGACAAAAAATAAAAATAATAATCACAAAGCTAAAAAGGGGGAAGAAGAAAAGGTAGACAAACAAAGAATTCTAACAAAGTTCTTTAAGTGCAACAAGCAAATACCCCTAGAAATTGTAACCATGAAAAAGGGAAATATAGGTTTGGAAAAGAAAGAAATGGCAGAGACAGCATCAATTTAATGACAAAAAATATATTTATAGTAAAAGTAGCAACAAGTACCTATACAAGGAGAACCACTATCAGATTAAAAATATATAATAAACAAATATACAATTAAAACTAAAAAAAAGAAAAAGGGAAAGAGAGAAACAAGAAAAAGAAAGAATGAGATCAAAAAAAAGAAAAAAGGCTTCAGTCCTAGAGTGTAAAATGAAAAAATAGAAGAAAATCTAATTGAAAAAATGGAAGGAAAAAGGGTGTATAAAAAAACGAATGTGTGAAAACTATCGCGAGAGTCTCTCAAGATCTTTAAACTAAAGAATTCTTTAATGGCTTTTTACGAAAGAAAAGCCTTCTTCCCATTATCAGTTCTTTAGCCAGTTTTCCTGGCTAGCCAGAATCTATCTTAATAGGTTTTCTATCTAAAGCTGTCCAACTTCGACAAACCAAAAAAGAAACCTGGTTTAGGCACAAGAAATGACCAAACCCCAAGTACAAGATAGAGAATTTAAGACGAATCAAATATTCTAGAGGCAGATTCCGTGCTCCGGGCGTATTCGAGCCAAAACAAAGAAAATCCCTTTTCCTTCCCAGTGCATGCCCCCAAGGGCTTCCCGCTTTGGAATTTAAAAAGAATAGTTGCGTTCCGTACTCTCCTCTACTTCTGTTTAAGAAATATTAAAAAAGAGGAGCATCCAATCCAAAAATAAGTCAGAACTTCTTCTGAAAATATGCTTACATTTCCGAAGTTTCGCTTGCATCTAAATCTGCCCTTTTCCTTCATAGACTTCTATTCCTGCTATTTCCTAAACAAAAAACCAAGTATTCCTTGATTACGAGTCAAGAAGCTCCTATGCTAACAATCGAGAGGACCAAGAAGAACTCCCCAAAAAGAAAAAGAGCAGATCCTTTATCTGTATATTTTTAGGCGCGGAAAAGCCTATTCTTGCGAGCCTCGTCATCCACCTTTCTCTTTCTGTCTACAAATCTAGGGTCCAATCCCTACGTTTAACTGCCCTTTCTCCCAAACGACTTTTTCACTAATTTTTTCTATGTTCAAGGGCCTCGACCAACCTTTTCCCCGGACCAAATATTTCCTGTTACTGGAACAACAACAAACATGGACTTCCCTTTCATATAAGGGCAATTTGTGTATTCGAGTCATTTAGATTTAGTAGTAGGCCTGTTCTAGATCCGTCCTTGAGTTTTTCCTTACTGCACTTTTTCTTCTCCTTATCATTTTTCTTATTTATGGTTCTTTGTTTTCTCTTTTTTTGTTTTATTTCTCCTTTCTTTTTCCGAGCGTTCTTCCTTCTCTATGCTCTCTTATTTTTCCTCTTCTCTATTTAGTTGAACGGTAGATATTTCTCCTTTGTATTTATTTCTTTAGTCGAGACAAAAGAAAAAAGAGAAAAACAAGAGAAAGCAAAAGAGAAAGACCGAGAGAAAAGAAACAAAAGGAGAATCGATAAAAAAGACAAGAACAGAAAAAGAAGAGACGACAAAAACAGAAAGAAAAAACAGATTACTACAACCGAAAAAGGCGTTTCCGTAGGGGGAAACAAGTTCACTATTTTTCTATTCGGAAAGAATATTTCAAAAAATCAAAAAAGTTCTTGGATAAGGAATAAAAGTAGTCAACCACTTTTTCCCTTTAAGCAAAAAGTGGAAAAAGAAAAGTCATTTTTTTTCTTGCCTAAAATAATATTTAAGATAATTATTTTTTTAATTTAATAAAAATTTAAATTAGAAAACTTTAATTTTCATATTATATATTTCAAAACTAAGTAAGTTTAATAAAGTTAATATAGTAAAATACGAATAAATTTTTGCAATACCTCTGTATCTTTCTTCAAAAAAAAAACTAAAAACAAATTTCTTTTTAGATCATTTTAAATTATTTTAATTAATAAGCTTTGAAGGATTTGTTTTTATTCAAGTTATTAAAAAAAAAAATAATGATTTCATAATTAAGATCGAAATAATAGTATCCCAGAGATTTGCAACATATTTTTTTAATCTTTCTTCTTTTTGTTTTTTTCTCGTAAATTTGCACTATTTTCTTTTTTCTCTTGTTGTTTTTTCCAGTTTTTTTTTAATTTATGTTTAATCTAAATAGAATAAAAACTTTAATTAAAAAATTAATTTAATAAATATAAAATGGTTATATTTATAAGTGTATAAGTTAGCTTAAATAATTAAACAAGTTTTAAAATATAGTAAAAAGAAAACATATATATTTTTATTTAGAAAAACGAAACTAAAGAAATCTTATTTGGCAACTCCCCTTTATTTGGGTAAGAGTTTTTTATTTGTCTAAGATCCTGCTTTCCACGATAAAATCTGTTAGCTGATGAAGTACATCGGCATATAGGGTTTGTTATCGTTGGTTCAAATCTGATTAGTGTATTAAGATTGCACACAAAGGATATAAAAAAAAAGTATGTTTCGTTGTTTGCGTACTTTTTTTCAGGTCTTTTATAAGAGAGAATTCCAGTATAGGGAGGTTGGTAGGCCCTTCTGTGGACTTCGCTATCTTTCTTTTCTCCTTCTCACGTCCTCTCCCTTTCGCTTCTTTGCTTTCATTTATCCCTTTTTCTTATCTCCTTGCCTAACTTATTCTTTGTTTTCTTGATTTTTTCTTTGCAAAAAATCCTACTAAATAAGATAGAAATTGTTTTGTTTAGTTAGCACGACAATATAAAAAGTACATAAGTTTTTTATTTTCGTATATTTAATTTTTTTTAATATAAGCAGCAAAAGCAGCAATCAATGTAATGCAAAGCCTACGAAGAAGTTTTCATTCTCTAGCTTATACATACACATTAGAAATTCTCAATAGCGGATCAGAAAGCATTTATTAAGATTTTTTGTTGTCTATTTTGTATTAGTGAATTTATACTACTTCTTGTAGTTCATATATTCAGCGAGTCTACATTTTCTTTCTTTTCTTTATGTTGTCGTCCTTTGAGTAAAACAATATCGCTAAGAAAGAAACCGAAGAGAGAAGGAAGCAAGTTATTCTAAAAAGTAATGTCCTTTGGCGTATAGGAGTGGCTCTTATATATTAGAACATACAAATAGAATAGAGTCCTTGTTGTATCCAATCTTTGTGTCTAGTCTAAAAAACAAAGAGTATTGGAAAAATGGTTGTCCTAATTAGATATAGTTTTAACAAATAACTATAAGGCACGGTTTAGTATAATTTTACTATAATAAAAATTAGGTTGTAGAAGAGTGATTGAATTTAGACTCGAATATATTTTTATTCGTCAGGGTCTTGAACTTGAAATCATAGGACAGAAGTAATATAGGTTGGAATCAATCCACATAGAAATAGGAATGTATCGAAAATAAAGGAAAAGCGAGTAACAGAATTAATTGTATATAAAAAGTAAAGATGTTCAAGTGCATGCCTATGAATGATTTAATGAAAAAGTAAACGCTGAAATTAGTTGTATATATAAAATGAAAGCTTCGTTTTGGTTTCGTTAAACGAATTTCGTATAGAAAGTCTTTGAATTACTTTGCTTAGTAGAAGTATTGTTTATTGAAAGACAATAAATATGTTGTTTTCTGGATGGCCAAGCTATTTTTCGCATCTCGTTTTCTCAATTTTGATGTTGTTGGCTATTTGTTTTCTTCTGTCTGGGCCTTCTCTCTTTCTTTGATTTCTTTTATTTTTGTTCTTTCATATTTCCAACGTGTTCATAATATCTTTTTTACTGGGCGATTTTCTATTTTTTGTGTTTATTTGGTTCTTTTCCAAAATTTCTTTTACTGGATTAGCTCTATCCCTGGGGGACTTTTTCTTTGATTTATTAAAAAAATCTTCTTTTCTATTCCCTTTTCTTGAATTACTTAAATACTGGACTAGTATTTCCAGATTTTTCTCGCAAAGGGATCTTATTTCTTTGTCATTCTTTCAAGATGTATAGGTGAATTTTTTTTCTTTCATTTAAACACAATCATCTTTTTCTTTTAGGAATTTAGAATCGGGATTTGCTTTTTCGTCATTAAATTATGAATTTAAAAATACCTTATAAGTTTTTTTTATTAATTTGTATTTATATAAGATTTAAGAAGTTGATTGTTTAGAGTATTTAAGGCAAAGCAATCCCACTGCCGTTACTATTTTCTTTTAATTAGATATATTTATTTCATTATTAAATACTAGACTAACCCTACTATCTATAAATAAACCATATTTTTTGGTAAGATTTTGTTTTTGACCAAATTTCCTTTTACCTGTACCCATTTAATAAATAAATAAAAAGGGAAAGTCTCGGTTAACTCCTATGTATTAGACTCGCAAGGAATCCTTCTGCTCCAACTGGCTTGTTTCACAGAACTCTTCCTCGTTAGTATCCATTTATTGTGCTCCTTTAGCTCTATATTTTCATGTGTTCGCTTTTCGTTTTTATTTATTCTAGTTAAATCCCTGTTTTTTCTTCTTTTTATTTTGTTGTATTTAGATTTCTTTGCTTTTATATTCTACTTTAAATTATTTACTTACTATTTTTAATTATTTACATAAAATAATTATTGATTTAAATAATTGTTATTATTGGACTAATCAATAGATTCTGTATACAATCAATACTATACTATAACCTTTATTACTATAATTAATATTTAATATAAATAAATAATAAGAATTATAACTTACTTTTATAATATAATTTTAACTTTCTAAGCGAATTCTTTATCTTTTCTATTTCTGGGGGGACAAAACTTTAAGAAATTCAGATAGAATTTTGGAAATGTCTAGGCCAACGAGCAAATTTCATTTTACGTTTGAGTTAGGGTTTTTTCAGGCGAAATAGGATGTAAATTCTATTATACTAGATTTTTTTCTTTGATTAGTTCTTTCTTATTTTTTGTTAGTTTATTTTCTAAGTTGACTTCGATTCCAAATAATTAAGTAAGAATTATATTTATAGATAACAAAAATATAACTAATAATTTTTTAATAATTTAACTAGCAAAACTAACGAATAACATCATTTTAAAAATAAATTTTGTAGAAAGAAACATAAAAAAGCATCTCCAAGGCGTACCTATTTTTGAAATCTTATATATAAGAGATTGGAAACTAGATCCTAGGTGAGTAGAGTTTGGCTACGAGATTTTGCATGAAACTAGTTCTCTAAGCCTATATTTTCGTGTTACAATTCATATCTTTGAATACATTTCCAAAATTGCAATGTTTTTACGTGAACTTTATACATTTCTGGGAACAAGCTTGGTGCCACTTATCGACCTAATAATAATGGATGTAGCATATTTCTTTCATTCAAGCAAGTGGTTTTGCTTTCTTTTGATTCATATTGCAATTAAAAAAAAAAAGACTTTAAATTAGATTGAAATAGTATTAATTTGTGGTAAATATAGAGTAGAAAGCAAGAAAAGGAGATGCATTAAATATATTTATATATTATATAAACGGTGAACAAAAAATAAGTACGGGGAAAGGTTTTCGAAACTGAGTCAAATGGGGGTCACATAAGGAGAATTCGCTCTCAGATGATACATAAATTTCTTCATCTATAATCGAAGGTGCGAGAAACTTTTTCCTTTTATTTAAATTTCCGAAATCTGCTCGAAGTTATAACTCCATCAACCAATAACTAGGAAACAATTCTTTGGAGACATTTGCAATTTCACCTATCATTTAAGACCTTGTTAACCTCGTGTACTTCATTCCCGACCTCTTAATATCCTTCCAAAAATGAATCTAAGAAAAGAGAGTAAGAGAAATGAAGTAATGGGATAGAGATAAAAAGGGGAGAGAACATAAGTGAATTCTAAGAAAGGCAAATACCACGACTCTGACCAGAGGGATAATTAAAAAAATATGTAGGCTTAATTTGAAAAAAGATAAAAAGCTATTACATAAATGAATACAAATATATTTTATATAATACATATTTAATTTCACGAAATTTAACTACTTAACTTTCTAACATTTTAACTTAATTAACTAAAGAGCATACACGAAATGATTGAAATAGTTTAATCCTGAATATAGAAGTTCGTTTTTTGTTTTATTTATATAATCTAATATAAGTAATATAAGTAAAACTTATCTTTGATATTGTTTATCTTTTTATGTTCTTAAGTTTGTTTTAT